>PVKS010049949.1:0-11759 GCA_004027875.1 Aplodontia rufa
TAATGACAAAAATTCATTATTTAAAATAAAAATAAGCAAAACAAAAGAAGTTTATATATACAGAACAAAATAACAAAATAAAATTTGAACACTACTAATACAAAAATTCTATTTGAGTCACAATTTAGATATTCTATACAGTTTAGTATATGTGGGGCTGGAGAGGTGGCTCGGAGGTTGGTGCTTGCCTGACATGCACAGGTACATGTGTTCAAACCCCAGCACCACATACACAACTAAGTGTCAGAGCAATGGAGGCCATGTGAAAAACTCAATAGAAATTGATTCTCTCTCTCCCTCAGTCTCTCACTGTCATTCTCTCTTAAACAAACAAACAAAAAGTTTTAGTATATGTAATTTTATTTGAAGTCTGTTTTCCTTCTTTTATTTAACAAAATTTAAATGAAATTTATAAGGAAACATGTCAGTATATGGGTAAACTAATTGTGAGTATGTAAAATGAAACAATCCTATACTTTATTACATGCTACAATGTTACCATTTTCATTAAGTATGTGCTTCTTGAGAAAACAGCTAAAACATTTCACATTTATAATATTTTTAATTCCAGTGTTATAAAATATATGTATATGTTTATTCTAATAGTTTAAATTTGTAAATATGTGCATACTTTCAACTAATTAAATTATATTATATTTATACTAAAACTACATACAGTTATGGAATTTTATCTGATTAAATAAATATAATAAGTTTTGGCATTTTAAATTATGACATGACAATGCAAGAATGGTATAACCTAAGCCCAGATTTCTGTGATGTTAAAATGTGAAAAGAAATTCATGTTAGTGAAGTAAGAAAAAGATCAGTCATTCAAGCAACAGATTTTCTAAGATTATATATTAGTTAAATAAATACTAATTTGAAAATAGATTTTAAATATACTCTGAATTTATTGACATTGATATAAAGGTTATATTTATGTTTATGTCATATATTTCTAAAGTGATAAGCATTAAATATGAAACAATATTATTTTATAAGTATTTGTTATTAACAAGTACAAGTGGTCTTACTGATATATTATGTAAAAACCATTAAATGAATAAATGAAATACTTGCAGTTCAAACCTAAATTGATGATACTAAGATTTTTCAGCAAATGTAGTGATATTTACTAAAACCACGCTTACTATGAGTAAATAATTATAAAACAAATATTAAGGAAATTTTGTTCCAAGTTGTTTTACATTCACAATAAGAATCCCAAATTCTTAATTATTTGAAAATTTGATAAATTCAAGTAGCAAACAATCTTACCTTTTTACAAATGATATATGGAAACATAAAATGTAATATAAAGCATTAAAAAAACTACTATGTTGGACAAACATGACAAAACGATATACATATATAAATGTATGAATGATATACTAAATATCACAGTTTTGTCATAAAAATGTGAAACATTAGATATCTAATTTCACAGTACTAAAAACAGAATGAGAGCATGCTATGGAAAATCTATTTTAAACAGAGCGTTCTGAGAATCTCCAAGATAATCTCTCTATATATATATACCATTTTGCTCCACCAAATTGATTAAATTGAAGGTACACATCAAGTTTCAGCATCTTATCACTCTCCTTTTCCTCATTTCAAAAGTTTCTAGTCTGTGCAGTGGTGAATCCTGGGTGCCATTTTTTATTTTAATGTACACACTCACAAACATACAATACTTTCAGAAATCCACAAAATCTAAACAACTCCTTTTATGTAACTACATATCATTGTAGTTCATAAAAATCATAATACTGACAATAAAATTTAAGACCTAAGTTTGAAAAGGTTTCATGTCATTATTGTTATATTTCACAAGAAGAGAAAGTATAGAATGACCTGCCACTTCTTTCTGCAACCAACAAACATAATCCTGCAGTTTCAGATCTCTTTGTTGCAGCAGCTTTTATCAGGTAGAGTAGAAGAAAATGCCATTCTAGTCTCCCACCCCCAACAACAACAATAACAAAAAATGTAATTTAGCACATACTTATTTCCTACCAAACAAAGTCATGTGAAATAGCTGTGAATATTCACGGAAGATTTAAGGGCATTGTTAAAACAAAGGGACACTATATATTTTACTCCATGATGTCATATCAGAAACATCTTCACTTTCACATTCTTGCTGTCTGTTATAATGCAAATCTATCCGTGCTGTTTTGAAAACACTGCAGTTATCCCTTATATGTTTATCTTCCATTTTCCATTGAGTATGAAACAAAGATGTGAAGGAAGAATAAATGAATAAAAGTGGTTAAATATAGTATTGTTCCTCAAAATTAAAATATTTTATTTTATTTTTAATCAGTAATTATTAAGTGCTTAGTGTAAACATAAGTAAAATTGACCTGCAATGTGTTCATACACTATATAAACATATAATTAAAATATTATTGAATTTTAATTTGCATGTGCTATAGCTGAGGTATGAAAAAGAGAAGAAGAAACTTCTAAGAACATATAAATTACTCCTCTATTTGTGTTTTCTCAAATGAGGGTAGCATTTCCCTTTTTTTTTTTTAATTCCCCAAGATGCTTTTCTTAGAATAGTCATTTATAATGACACTACTTTTTACTTTGAAGGATAAGGGAAAGAAGTAAATTTGCCTATAGAGTTACCTTTTGTACCAAAAATGGTCAAAAGAAGAAACAAGAGTTCTTTCTTCAACATGACTTAGCCCATCATGTCCCTAGGTCCTGCCTACTTTGATTATATTTACATAGCTTCATTTCTCTTTTGTTTCCTTTCATACCAAATTTCTATGTTGGGGAGCAGTTATCATTTTTCATAAATTATAAATGTTTCTTTTCTAAACACCTAAAGTATATATGACTGGTTTTATACATGTGATATGATTTAGAGAGAATCAAAACATTTTCCTTACCCCCACATCTTTCTCTCTGTTCAAGATGGTACTAAAAGATGCTTTTTTTAGGATTAAGTATTGCCCTCCCCAAATTATTCTTTTATAATCAGAAAAATAAGTTTCTGGTGACATAGCAAACATTCTTGAATATCTGCATGAATTTGCTTATTATAAATTTCTACTCTCTCCTCATAAGAAATATTATTGCAATTTGGGAGATATTTTTGGGAGGAATGTGAGTCCTGCCATAAGAACACTTAATGGACTTCATTGAAGCATTTATCGCATGTGATTATTATATGATTGGAAGAATTTCTATCATTGTTAACAGGTGGTGTGTAAGGGAGGTAGGTAGGTGTAGGTGTCTAAGAAGAGGCTAACATTATGGAGCAAAGACTATTTTATAGTGTTGAGTATGGAAGGCTTGCTGAACAACTGGTGAGAATTTGCCTAAATATGCTGCAGTTGAACAGCCTAATAAGAAATTCAGGCCAAAAAAAAAGTCTTATTTTCCTGCATCATACACTCTATAGAAGACTTTGTATTATATAGCAGCAAATTAATTAGTAGCAGGAGGGATTAGTTTGAATATAAATACCAACCAAACTTGGCTTAGAAAAATGGCATTTTGGAATGAAAAAAAAAATCTTCAAAAATGGTAACAAATAGTCTATCATTAAAAGTCATAATTAACCTGAAAGGGAAATCTATTTACACATTATATATTGACATATTATATATTATTAAAAGTTAGTATATTTATGACATATTTATCCATATTTAGAAGTAAACCTTTATATCTGTTCATGTAACAACTTTGCCCATTTCCTTTTCTCAAATATCTTCCATTTGAAGACTATATTTAAAAAAAAAAACTTTATTTTAATACCCTCAATAAATAATTATCACCATTATAAAAGTGATGGTTAACATTTATGTTGAATTTATTGAAACATTTGTTGTCAAACATGTTTTGGTACTGTACTTTGATTACGGCAAGAGATGATGCTAAAATATAGGCATAAAATGTGGAGATCTGACCCAGAAGGATTTCAGAAATAATATATTTTAACACTGTGACATCTGGCCAACTCTCTTTTACTTTCTACTCTAGGAGTAAAGAGTTTGATCCCTAGAGTGATATAAATCAAAAAGTTAATTAGAGATTCTTTCATTCCCAGCTTCCCTAGAGATGAGATAGCTAAATTTGTATCTCTATCACAAAGAAATTTCATATCATTTATTAACAGAATTTTCTTTGAAAGACAGAAAAATTGAGCAAAATATGAACGACAAAATTTGGCAAACTACTTAGGCTTTTATATATTTGTAGTTATTTAAAGAGAAACCCTATTTTGCACTCATTCCACAGAATGCAAATGTTGATAACTTGGTCGATCTTTCTATATTCTTTCTACACCAAGGAGAGTGAGAATTGCTTTTTCCTTCTCTGTTTCAACAACCCTTTAAATATTTTAACCATAAAACTTATTACATTCCATCTTCTCTTTCTCTCTTTCTTGCTATTTCAAAATCATGAATTAAATCACTTCTACATATCATATATATTCATCCCTTTCTTACAAGTAAATAGGCTAATGACTTATTTAAAAAATCAGAGCATTGTGATATTTTCAATAGAAGGATACACAGAGAACTAGAAAAGCCTCTGAAAAACCTTAACTATTCTCACTCAAATCAGGAAGCCTTTCTGAAGAAACATTGGTGTTGAGCTTAAAGGATGAGTAGATTTTGCATGCTATGTGAGGAATAAAGGGACATTCTTGTCAGAGAAAACAGTTTAGAAAAAAGTGCAGCCCAGGAAAAGGCAACACACTTTCAGGGAATTGCAAATTATTTGCCATGGCAGGCACAAACAGAGTGATAACAGACACTAAGCCTTAAAAAGTCAAGACATTTCAACTTGAAAACATGAGGCATCACCGAAGGATATGAAGCAGTATGACAAGACTAGCATTTTAGATGTTCTTGCTATAATGTAGACAAGGGATACATGAACTGAGGGCAGGATGAACATTTAGCTGATGCAATGAACAATAAAATTGGGTTACTAGATTTAGCAAATAAAAATGTAAAACAGTCAAGTTTGAATGTCAGATATACAACCTGATTTTTGTTTGGGTTTGCTTTTAATAGAAGTATACCCTATGTAACACGACACATATATAATAAAAGATTATTTATTACTTCTCTGAAATTCAAATTCAGCTGAGACTGAATTTGAATAACTGGAAACCATTCCCTGAAATTAATTCTTAAAAACTAGTAATGACTAAGTAAAAACTAACAGCAAATATTGAGCCTTTAATGTAAGTAAGCTTTGATCCTGCGAAAATTTGTAAATAAGAGAAACTAGGTATGATGACAACACAAGGACATATAGACAAAATTCATGAAAGCATCATTTTGTTAAATTGGAAATAAAAATAAGGAAAGTTGAATGAAGTGATTTAAGGTCCTTTTATTCTACATGTGTTTAAATCCTACACTGTTCATTTTACTATTGAAAACATCTAAAGCTCTGGAGTTATTGTCATTATGAATATATATGTTTTCCACTTGAGAAAAAATCCCTATTGAATCCATGCTTGTCTCGTGAAAAAGTGCCAACTTTCTTAACAATTCAATTCATAGAAATTTGAAGATGTTTCTGAGCCAGAAAAAGTTAGGCAGTTCAGTGTAGGCAGAGCAATGTGGGTTGATAAGGAGATCATCTTTCCTGAGAAGGCAAAGACATCCCCCAATGCTAATGAGGGTCTGATAAAATAGGCCCAGATGCAGACACTCTCTGCTGCTAAGCAAGGATCCATGCCTAAGGCATGGATCAAAGAACCTAATGCATGGATCAGAGACTGGACCAGAATTCCCAGCACCTGTACAGGGGCAGGGAAGCAGTGACCAATCCAGGAGAGGTTGTCATATAAATGGGGCAAACCTCTCTGCCTCATTGGCTTTGTCCCCTTCCCCCACTCTGGGGGAAGTCTGCTCTTTTCCCTATGCTTTACTTTCTATGCTTTTTATAATAAAACTTGTCTACTACACTTGCCTCGGTGTCCCTCGGTTTCATTCACATCACCGGCATCATTTCCAGCAGTAACTTAAAGTTTTCTTAATTGGATCCAAGCCTCGTAAGTGGTAACAAATATTGAATAAGATTACTTAACTTTAAATTACGGAGTAAGAGTTTTGATTTCTTAGTCTTTTAACAAGATGATAGAAAATACAAAATGGGAGGCAGGTATGGGAGCACATGCCTATAATCCCAATGGAGACTGAGGCAGAAGGATCACAAATTCAATCCCAGTTCCAGCAATTTAATGAGGCCCTGAACAACTTAATTAGGCCTTGTCTCAAAATACAGTATTAAAAGGGCTGTGGCTGTAGCTAAGTGGTGAAATTCCCCGTGATTCAATCCCCAGTACTAAAAAAAAGAAAAAGGAAAAAAAGAAAATAAAAAAATTACAAAATGGAAAGTAGAAAATTCTATTTTCTCTTTATCTCTCCTACCTCTCTCTGTCTCTGTTTCTCTGAGACTATATTATTATGTGTATTATTCTATATACAGTCTCTGAAAATCTCTCACTCCTTTTATATTTGAAAGGTGATGGAGACTTGCTCCGCTCATCTATGTGAAGATATTTTCACATCTCCAAACTTCTGAATAGAGTTAATTAAGACAGATGCAGAATTCAAGCATGTTTGCTTTAAACAAGTAGATAACAGAAGTATTTCAACACTTGGGAAAAAGAACAACCAGCATTTATTGATCACTTATTCCATGTCAGACACAGTCCTATTTAATTCATTCAATCCTCAGAAACAACTTATGAAATGAGGATAATAAACCCATGCTTTCAAACATTGAGTCACATAGCTACTAAGTGGTTTAACCAGGATATGAACTCAAACTGTATAATCTCAAAATCAAATCCTACCTCCTGTGAAGTATACTTTTACTTAGCCTATCCAATATAATTTAGCATGTACAAAAAATCTGTGTGTTATTTAGGTTTTGTTTTCATCTTCTTTTCCATCACCTTTCTCAGTACAGAACAGTTTGCTTCCAGGTTCCTTAGCAATTCCCTTGCCTCAGGGAGGATCTTCCTAAAGAGTTAGAAGAAAAACCTGCTCTCTGTAAATTCCCTCCCTAGCTTTTGTTTCTTGATAGTCTAGACTTTTAGGGATCACATCAAGTGAAGAGAGGAGAATAATGACTGGGGTAGTTTGTAGGAGCTAGGTACAGACAATGAGGTTGACATGCATACCCTCTCTTTTCCCTCTAAGAAAACTAGGAAGGACTAACTTGGATTCTAACCTTTGGTTGGAATAGACCTCACTTAGGCCTATCATGGGAAGCACAGGATCTTCTGCCTTCACAGGAAATATGGGTTGGACAATGACTGCACTTTTTCTCTCCATTGTTCAGGCATCCCAAAGGCCTCTTGAATGGTTGCATGATACAAAGGCAGACAAAGTTGCCCAGTGTTTCTTAATAGACCCCCATCCCACAAAGATCTGAATATAATTTTCCTCCTGTAAAAATATGACGGGGGCTGTCAAGCATGTCTAAAAGAACAAAGTAACAAATTCTTATCCATTCTCATCTATGCATTATATCAAATACTTATTTAGTTATAAAAACATAAAAAATGCAAACCATATTCCAGTATCTTGTTTTGTTTTCTTATAATTTTTCTGCTTGACATATTATACCTCTCTCCTCTTAAATTTTTCTCCCTTAAAAATTTGAATTTTTTCTTACATAAAACAGCTCATAGAATTCTAATTTTACTTATCATTAAATTTTTTCTTTTACTTAATACTTACAAGACTCACATTATCATTTCTGAGGTTTTTTTTTTATAATATTGCTAGTTTGATTTATTTATCCCAAATTTTGGCATGAACTTTGGCAAATTTCTAATCCTTAACATTTACGTATAAGGAATTCTCCTATGCATAGGAAAGTATAAATAATCATTTTGTCACATATCAATGTTATTGTTGATGAGAAGTGGATGTTTTACTATAAGGACTTTCAGCTCCAGCTCCAAGAAACAGGAGCCATTAGTTCTTAGAAACCATTTCTCACTGACTTGAAGTTCTGATAATCATAGCCTGACAATTATCCATCACTTTTTGCAAATTCCATTATAAACACTTTACATCTAATCATCCTAACAACCATGCTGAGTATACACTATTACAATTAACTTAGTGAGGGTGAATAACTTGGTTAAGGTTATTCATTAACTTGTTAAGTGTTTATTTTCCTAGGTCATTTATTTATTCATCCACATATTTATGCAGCAAGAATTCAGTGAGTGCCTACTCTATGCCAGACACTGGAAAATTCTGAGGTGAACAATACATTGTGTTTCCTAAGAAAGATTATACTCAAATGGGAAAGACAAAGATGGACAGATTAATATAGCAGCAGGTGGTGAAACATAAAATGGGAAATGAAAACTTAATAAAATGAAAGAGCCATCATATGAAAGGATGAAATAAAGAAAAAAGTCAGGCAGGGGTAAAATCTGACACATTTATTCTGACTGTCAGATTACACTTATTGTATTCTTAATCTTGGTGAAATACTGCTTCCTATTTAGCTATCACCTGTGTATTTCACTTTACTTTTTTACATACATGCTCCACAGTCTCTTGTTTTCTATGCTATGAAATATTTATTTTCAGTCAAGGTAGTATATTTGGAGAGTGAAATACTTAAATCCCATGGTTTATGAATAAAAATTAATAGAAACGGCATCACTAATTTTCTTTAATTCAACTAATATGTATATACTAATTTTCTACTGTTTGCTAGGTACTACTACATGCTAGAATAGAATGGAGAGCAAAGAAGATAAAGTAAACAAAATGACAAAACAAAAATAACAATATTGTATTGGTATTATATTGTTATATTAGATAAATATGGCCAGGACTTCTTTGCAACTTTTGTTGCTTTTGTTCCTGGAGACTGAAGGAAGGAGCAGAACTTTCACAATGAGCTACATCCTTACCCGCCCCCCATTTTTTTGTATAAGGTTTCCATAGTTGCTTAGGGTCTCCCTAAATTGCTGAGGCTGGCCTGAGGCCAGCCTTGAACTTGAGATCCTCCTGTCTCAGCCTCCAGAACCTCCTGGGTTACAGCCATATGCCACTGAACTCAGCTAATTCTTTGCAAATTCTGACATCAAAAAGTAGAGGCTATTTCCCACCCTCTTGGGTCTAGATTGTTCTCATGACTTGCTATGATCAACAGAGTGGGTCAGAAGTGATGCTGTGTGAGTTCTACAGGTTTACAGTTTCCACCTAAACTGTCTTAAAATGTTTCTTGGAGACTGGCGTGTATGAGAGAGTACATTGAACCTACCAGAAGAGGGGAGGCACAAGAAGAACTGAAGTGCCCAGTGAACAGTAAGGTCTTATTGGCTCTTCTTCCCAGTCAACCCTCCATTTGAACGGAACTACATGTGTGAGCATAGAAGTATCTGCTAACCAACAAAATTGTGAAGAAAAATAAAATATTGGTATATTAAGCCTCTAAGACTTGGGATGGCTTTTACAAACCACAGTTAATTGATATAACAAGTGAAAATACCAGCTTTATGAGTATATAACAGAGGCATAAATTTGGTCTCATGGGTGAACTTAATAAAGAGATGCTTTCTGGAGAATGTGATATTTAGACTAAATTCAAAAAGATGAATTGGGATTTCCAAGATGAAGAGAAAGGAGAGAATTAGTCCACAGAGAGTATTCTCTATGTTTAAAAGACCAGAGGCAAGTCACATTTTATTAGTTTCTAGGAAATACAAAGTACTTAATGTCAGAAAGAAAGCACAGATAAGTAGGAAAACCACAAGAACTAAGGCAGAAAGTACAGGGAGAAGTTATATTGTGATGATAAACTATAGCAGATTATGATCAAGCCTTAAGAAGATCTCTGAAATTTGTTATAAAACTAACAGGCAACATTCTTCTTTAGCTCACTCTATTTAGCAATACATTTCTCTCCTCCCTTCTCAGAACCAAATTTGTGGTACTATGATAGTATTAATTCTCTTTCCACTGATGAAAATATAAAAAGTATTCTTGAGATTATAAAAAAAAATTTACTTATTCCTAAATATGGTTGTCTGGGTTCATCGCTAAGGAAGATTTTAAAATGACTTTTTAACTTTTAAAAATATCTGTCTAGGGGCTGGAGCGGCGGCTCAGCAGTTTCAGTGCTTGCCTGGCATGCACGAGGACCCAGGTTCAAACCCCAGCACCACGTACACAATTAAGTGTTGGAGCAACTAAGGCCATGTGAAAAACTAAATAAAGTTATTTCTCTCTTCCTCTATCTTTCTCACTGTCCTTCTCTCTTTAAAAATAAAAAATCTGTCTATATTCTTTTCCTCCAGGTGTAATTTTTCTATTTCAAATGCTATTCTTGTAATAACTCACTTTTATCATTTCTTTTCAAATGGTAGGTAGAATTCTTTGCTGAATAAAAAATATGTAATACTGGAAAAATATAATTCATAGAAAGGTTAATTAAGGTCTTTTGTGAGAGGACTGAACACTTGCTATGGAATTTCAGTCACTAGTTAGAAGGTTGCATAAGATTTATTGGGACATAGGGGGATCTCAGAGCCCCCAACCATGCCATATGGTCAACTACAGTCTATATATAAAAATGGTCAGATGGCATATATCTTTATGTGCAATTAAATTTCAAAATATGTTTGCCAAAATTGCATTTTCCTTTCAGAAAGATGATTTCTGATATGAAATATCACTGCATCTGTGCAATTTTGGAATATGTGACAGAGAGCAAATACTTTTGTATATGTGTAAATAATTTATAGAATTTAGGTAAGATGAAACAATCAATATAGTGTGTCTTGAAACTGAAAAAAGTGTGAAAGAATAATATGCCAGTGTAGTCAGTAAAATAAGCTGAGATCTTCTTTTTTTCAGAAACAAATGATGAGATATATTAAAATATGGTTATATGATCCTAAAATTGTATACAGAAGTATTATATAACGCATTTTCTTGTGTTGACCCTGAAAAGTGATCTGTAGTAACTACAGACTATAATGTCACAAAATGTTTACCTTTTTCAGAATAGGATTATTTGCAATGATTTTAGCATCACCTTGCAGGTAAAAATATAGCCCATGAAAAATAACACTTCTTTGAAATTAGTTTTGGGTTCTATGCTGGCTATCCTGAAACTAGGAACAAAGCAGTGGGCAATTTGCTTTAGTTTCCACATTTATAATGAGTTTGGACAGATTTAATAGTCACCAAAATTTTTATCATGAAGTGCTACTTTCACTATATTTCCCAAGGAATACATACATATATATATATATATATATATATATATATATATATATATATATATATATATGAAAATTTTACCTTATGAATAGGTTGCATCACCTTCACTGTAAGAAATGCATGCTCATTTTAAAAACATCAAAACTGGCACCTGCTAATCAGCCCTTCTAATTACCCCAAGGTAAATAATGCATAGTTGTGTTAATTTAATTATAGCACAAAATAAATAGAATTGTTATTTTAGTTAGCATTGGAAATCCTATAATGGATAAATCTTAATTAAGCATTTTTGTAATAGTGAAAATAATGGATCACCATTATTTTTCCAGGAAATCCCAGAAAAGAATCACTAGGTTAGAAGATATTTAAAGTCCATTTCAGTTCAACAAATCTATGTATGAGAATATATAATTTAATCTAATAATATATAATTCATTTATCTTAACATGTTGCCTGCCTACCTGTCTGCCTTCCTCCCTTCTATTTTTCTTTCTTTCTATTCTA
>PVKS010049950.1:0-11767 GCA_004027875.1 Aplodontia rufa
GTATGCTTGTTCTTGAAATGTGCAAAGGAGGAAATGGGTGGTGTGGCAGGTGAGCGTCACATAGTCATTACTGGGCTGGAAATGCACACACCACTTGGAGGAGGCTGGAATGGCTGATGAGATGAGGAATCAGGTCACCTTACTATAGAGAAAGGAGGTGACGCATAGAAACGCATGGAGATGCTGTTCTGTGTGCCCACCTGGTATTTCCTGGCTCCATGGGCTGGTAGGGCCAGGAAGCAGCCACAGCCCAGCACTATGAGCACACCCCGAATTTTGTTTTGTTTTGTTTTGTTTTGTTTTTAAAGAGAGAAGGACAGTGAGAGAGAAGAGAGAGAGAGAGAGAGAATCAATTTTTGAGATTTTTTTTTCACATGACTTTCATTGCTCTGACTCTTAGTTGTGTACGTGGGTGCTGGGGTCTGAACCTGTGTACTTGCACATGCCGGGCAAGCACCGTAACATCCAAGCCACCACTCCAGCCCCTTGATTTTAGTTTTCAATATCATTCTCTAATAAAAAGAGTCCGACTTCTGGGGGAAATGACTTGATTCTAGGACTGCAGCAGGAAATACAGGAACAAGCCTGGAGTATCTTTTCTGGTGCCAGAAGGGAGATAACAGCTCCTCCTTGCATACAAGAAGGAAGAAAAAACAATACCTGTGCGCACACACACAGAAATGGGAATGTGTCACCGAACACGGGAGCCAACTGAATGTGTTCCCAGTGGTCCAGGAAGGAACAGCAGGAGCAGCACTTAATTCTAATTAAAGAGCAAAAGGCCTTATATAGATAAATATGGAAAATATTATGAATAATATGTTGCATATATATGCAATAATTATATCCCTTACATAATAATATATAATTATATAACAGATTATTATAAATATATTTAATACCTGCTTATAATTATTATATATTATATATGATAGATAATCTATTATATTCAATTATAACACAATTATATATGTAACATATAATTATGATTATTATAAATAATATATAATTGTGTATTCAACATGATTATTGCATACATACACAATATATTGCTTATAATGTTCCCCATGCTTATATATAATAATCATGCACTTCTGTTCATATGAATAATTGAAAATAACGGGAAAAAGCAGACAAGTCTCTGAAAGAGAAGAATCCATAAGTAATTTGTGTAGATCTTCCCCCTCAAGGAAGTGGTGCTCACCTCCCTAGCTTACGTGTGGCTGTCCCCAGGGATTCCTTCCAAAGGTTACAGTCCAACAAGAGGGGGGAAGTGACTTCAGAGAGGAGAAGGTCACGCTGGCCAAGATCAGCATGAGCTGGCATTACTCCTAGTGGCAGCAGGTCCCTCGTATAAGGTGACAAAAATAACACCTGATCTCTGATCTTCCTCTCAAGACTGTAGCCCCAGTTGAACCCTAGGACACCAGGCAAAGTCCATTAGAGGGGCGTCCCCCTGAGCTCTCAAGGTCACCAAAGACGAGGCGAGAGGAAGACCTGCCAGAGCCAGGAGAGCCTGAGCAAGCAGGAGCCCTGCCGTCAGGAGGCCTCCGGGATGCTGTCCTTGGATGAGGTCCTTGGCTGCGTGGCAAAGCTGATGGAAATGAAGAACGCAGGACGTTCGTTAGTAATCACGGATCCATGTGGGTTCACTGACTGTAGTGTAAACGCTCCCAACGGGGAATGTGTGGGAACTGCGTCCCGAGGTTTCTGAACTATACAACTTCTGAAGTGAGTTCAAAGATGTCAGCGTGCACACGAAAGCTCGCGAGCGCTCTTCTGTCTCAATTCCCAGATGATCAGCAGAAGCTCAGCCCCTCAAGTTTCCCACGACCGGCCCTCGGAGTCCTCCAGAGGCACCTGCCAGGTCACCTTATCAACAGCGAGGGCCCCATGCTTCCTGCAGCCTCTGCAGCCGCCCTTGACAATGCAGACCATGGAGACGGTGTCCCCTGACAGCACACATCTGTCGGTGTCTCCTGAAGACTCTGCCACCCCTGCCTGCCAGGGCAGCCGTCCCCACAGGAATGCCCATCCATCTTCCCACCACAGTGACAGTGCAGACTGCAACCCTGTGACTCGACTGGGACCGCAGAGCCTGCGCTGGCCTCTAGGAGGGGAGACCTTCCTAGGCTCAGAGTCTCCAGCCTTCCCCTCCTGTTGAAGCCATCTCAGGCCCTCCTGTGGATGGATCCGTCCCTCCTGGAGTGGGGCTGCATGACCGCTTCCTGGAGTGAACTTGGTGTAGGATGTGGGCCTCAGGGGTAGAGGCTGAGCAGGGAACAGGTGAAAGGCACAGCGTGAAAATCCTCAGCACATCCCTGTAGCCCCTGCGACTCACACCAGCTCCTGTTATCTTTCTATCACCATAGTGCTTCACGATAAATGCGGGCGAGGAGCGACTACAGAAGCGTGTTGAGATTAGAAGGTTTTTAGAGAGAAGCTTATCTTTGCTTAGAAAGCGATCCTTATGAGCCACTCAGTTCGCAAGATAAGACCTTGCGGACGTTGCTGAAAAGGAAGGAGACTATTCTACAGCAAAATTGCCAGAGAACAGAGAGCGAATGTGGCCGAGCGAAGGTCCGGCTGGCGGGAGGACAGGATGGCGCACATCCAATGTAAACATGTTTGCGTTTGAACACCCAGGAGAGCGAGTTACAGACGCAGGCGTTCTGTGTAGTGGGGAGTGGAGTGAAGGAAACAGAGGGAAGGGGGAGATAGCAAGGATTTAAGAAGTTCTCACCCTCAGAGTAAATGCCTGAGCTCGGAGTCCAGAGCACTAGCAAGGCAGCGGAAGTCCACCCCAAACTTCAGAAGTCTCCGGCAGTCAGCGGGCTTCCCGCAATTTGTAGAACAGATCGTGCAGCAACTTTAAAAAGCAGAGTTTAAAAAGAAATGTAATTCCAGCTGACCATGAGTCTCAACAGCACACCGTTGACACTGAGTTCCAAGGATTTCAGAGAACCGCGGGGCTCACCTGGCTGGGTCACATGGGAGCAGGGGACCGGCCTTCCATCTTCCAACTGGTCGGGAGACTTGGAAGGCAGGGACCCCTCAAGGCATTGCTGGAAAGGGATCTATTGCTTTTACTACTCCAAACGCAACTAAGGTCAGCTCTGGTCAAGCTCATAGTGAGAAAGGACCCTTTGCCAGCTTCAACTGGAATTGCTCACCGGGATGTCCCCAGAGGGACTCGTCCTTACCACAATTAACAGCCTCTGGTCAGAGCAGTTTTGGGTGAGGTTCATCTGTTATTTTCAGAGCTCCAAAGTGAGAAGATGGGGCTGTTCTCTGGAAGGAACCTGCTCTTCATTTTTCAATAGGAAAAGTGTCTGGGGAAGTGGCCATTTGGAAACCCCTAAGATGAGCTTCTGTCGCGACTGAAAGCCCAATAGCCCTGCTCCATCTTGTGCCTTGTTATTGAATGCTTTCTGCCTGTCAGGGAGATGCTCTTTTAGAACATCAAAACATAACATCCGGTGTGAAGAGCCCCTTGAAAGCAGCCTGGACCGAGGCAGGCACCTTCGTTAGCGTCTTAATGTCTCTCCCTTTGCGGCTGCCCACCTTGCCTGAGTTTCCTTGATGCCGACCTGTGGTTCACATTCAGGATTATTTCTTCCAGAACCTTCCCCGCCTGGACAACCCCATCTTGGTTTGCATTGACCTGACTGTGTTTGCAGATTCTTGGTATTTGGGGTTTGACTGCCTTGCCCGACTGTGGTGCTGGGATTATGAGATACATCCCCTCCTAAAAGTGTTTGGGACTAACTGTTAATTTCTGGTTTCCAGCCTTTCAGAACGTCAGCGCTCAAGCAAGAATAACTACACTGTGTGAGTCAGCTTACCATCACTGTCACAGCACCTGACAAGAGCCACTTAGAGGAGGATGTACCCGGTTGTTCTCGTGGTTTCAGAGGTCTGGGTCCCATCGCAGAACATCACGGCAGAAGAGTGTGGAGGAGGACAGCTGCTGAGCTCGTGGAACCCAGCAAGCAGACAGAGAAAGGCTAGGGGAAAAGACCCTTCCAGGGCACACCCACGAAGCTGCCTCCCAGTGCTCCATGCAGGTGACCCAGGAGGCTGCAGCCGATGACGTCGAGCCCTCAGGATCCAGTCATCATCCAACAGCCCCTCCTCTGAACCTGATGGATTGGGAATGATGCTCTCAACACATGAGCTTTTGGGGGCTCTTTCCAGATCCATCCCACAGCATCTGTGAAGCATTCCTTGACTACAAACTCTATGCCATCCAAAGCCCACAATTCAGCTGCCTGAACACCCCATGGTGGAGAGCTCAGATGGGCTCCATTATCATACAGAGCTAGACTGGAGTTAGGAACTTATTCCCAGAGGTTAACTACTCTGATTTCACAGAAGAAAGAAAAGGAGAAGGAGGGAAAGCTCTCTTGTGAGTCTGACCCAATTTCTTGCCTAGCTCTTTCAGCGAAAGTAGGAACATGAAATATTAAATGCCGATTTGAGTTTAAGGGGTCAGGAGCAGAAGCATATAGATATAAGAAGATTCCAAGAAGAGGGGGAGTTTGTGACAGGTTCGACACTACCAGAGGGCCTGTTTGGAACTTGGCCGTGCAAACGTGGCTCAGTTTTGTTGATAGCTGGCTGGTGAAATAGCTCTAGGTGATAGAATTGGGAGGAGGCTGAGCCTCTACCTTTGTTCAATCTCACAATCTAGCAACTCTACAGATATTTTCTGGTGGACCGTCTACATATTGAAACAGACCCTTAGATCTGCTGTGACTCCAGTCAGTAGAATAATTGATGCACCTGCGCGTAGCGGAAGGGCTTAACGTTTCTCATATCTCTGGAGTTCAGAGGCAAAGCAGTATCCCGGGTTGAGTATAGTAGTATGGACTCCTTTCCACTTCTGTCCCCAGACCACTCGGAGTCCTTATTCCATCCCTGCTTCCCACTCCCTCCAGCTATTGCTTTATTGGAAATAACGCGTGCACCCTGTGTCCCAGGGTTTGAAAGGTTAACTTCTAGTGTCATCTCCATTGGGCTATGGTGCCAGTTGCTTGATTCAACACTTGTCTAGGTGTAGCTGTGGAGATATCTTGAAGACGTGACGATGTAACAGCCAGCTAAGTTTAAATAAGGGAAATAATGTGGACGGGCCTTGTCCAATGAATTTAAGGGGCTAAGCATAGAAGGGGGGAAGCAACCACCTTCTCCAGAGCACATGGCCTTCTCTCTCTTGTCTGCATTGCTCATGGACCAGATGGAATGAGAAAGGCACCTGGGGCTAGTGGCATGGTGGACCATATTTTAACTCCTCCAGTGTTGAGAGAAAAATCATCAAAACACTTCTTAATGCCCATGTTTGTCACAGTGATGAAATACCTGAGAAAACAACTAAAGGATCACAACTAAAGGTTCTGGCTCACAGTCCTAGAAGCATAATCCATCATTTTGGTCCCAAGGAAGAGCATCATAATGGAGAGGGTGTGGCAGGGCAGAGCTGATGACCTCATGGAGGTCAGGAAGCAGAGGGAAAGGTAAGGGGGAGACCAGATATAATCCCCAAGATCACTCCCTTGATGACTCCTATCCCTTTTCTACCACCTCCCAACTGTCCATTCAAAGTAGGAATCCTGTACTTGGTTAATCCACCAATGAGGTCAGAGCCCTCGTGATCCAATCATTTCCCAAAAGCCCCATCTCCATGTGTTGCACCCTGGGAACTAAGTCTTCAACATGTGATACTTTGGGGGACATTCCAGATCCAAGCTGCAGCAGTTCCTTTATCCAATGGTCCTTGAATTTTTTTTACTGCTCCCCCTTAGATTCCTAAGAAGTTATTGAGGACCCCAAGGACATTTTAATGTCCTAGAAATAAATTAAAATTGACAAATTCAAAATGCAGCTTTCATTCATTTCAATGTAACTGTAAGAAGCCACTTGCTAATTCCCATTGATAATACTTTTATGGAAAAATAGTTGTATTTTCCAAACGCTTCCAAGAAATAGCAATGAAATTGGCGATGTGGTTCATTTTTGCAAAACACTTGAATATCTAGTTTAATGGAAGACATTTAATGGAAGACAGCTGGGTTCTTATTTCAGCTTCCGAATTCACCCTGATTCAATATCACACATTGTGTCATCTCTGGAAAATTCCATTGCACACTAGTAAAAGAATCAACTTGGAAAAGGCAGTTAGTATCTTGTCTGGACGGGATGTCTTGTATCTCCTCAAAGTGTCTTGGGAATGGCGGAGTCCTAGGTCACACTGGGAACTGTGTGGCATCTGAAGATGGAGTTGTCTCCCCGTCTTTGACCAGCGCACAACACCTGGAGAGAGACTTTCGAGGCTCTGGGTGCAGATGTCACGCCGTGGAGGCCCAGCTGAGGCTACACCCCATCCTGCACGTGCTCAGCCATTGTATGCCACCTCCTACAGAAGCAAACACACTTGTGGCCTCCGGGGACATCAGCCTAGACAGGAGAGGACCGAGGTGTTCTGGAGGGGGTCTCCACATACCTGAAGGCCTGCAGTGTGGAGGAAAGGCACAGGGTGATTTCTTTTAACTTTAGAGAGCACCCCAGTGGGTCAAAGTGGTAAGAAAGTTTCTTCTAATACTTTCACTTGGTCAACGAACCGCAGGCTGCTGCCTCCCTGACTTGGAGGAGACCGGGTATTGGAGAAGACCACACGGTGGAGACTCTGGTGCAGCAGGAAAGCTATGCCCTACAGAGAAAAGTACGGGTTCAAACCCTGCTGGCTCCGTCTTTCACTCACTGTGGGGCTGGGGACGACTGCCGGGCCTCCAGCCCTGGGTTCCTTTACCCGTGACGCTTGGACACCAGTGCCTACTTTGGAGGCCGGGGCATGAGCGAGAAACAGGAAGTGTGTCCCCTTTGTGAGCTGGATGGTTTCCAGGGTTCCCTTCCTGCCTAGGATGTTGGAGGAGGTCTCGGGTACGCAGGTGACTCTCTCGAGCCCTCTGGTGGGCCTGGTTGGAGGAGGCAGGGGCTCGTGGGCCAAGGGTGAAGATTGCAATGACAAAGACAGGTCTAGGGCAGCACGAGACCACTCTCTCTTCTACCGTGCACAGGGTAGCAAAGTGGTTCGTCGCTGCTCCTGGAGTTTGGGCAGGTCTCCTGGACTCGAGGGAAAGCCCAGAGTTAAAGATTTTTGCAAGATTTCAGGGACTCCTTTCCAGTTGCTTAGCATTCGGCAGAGTGTATTTATTTCTTTCAAGCTGAACTAACCCTAAAGGCACTTTATGCCACTTCTCACACAAACCGGGCCTCTGAGCCAGAACATGGGCGCCTCTCCAAGAGGCAGAGCCTAGCCTGAGCACTGCGGCTCTCCCACACACTGTAGGGGTTTCCGCTTAGCTCCACAGCAATCATTCCAGAAAGCATCTCAAGAATTTAGATATCAATCAATGCAGTGATTTCATTGGCTATTTTTTCCACTCGTAGTGATTTCTCAAATTTTGTTTTGTTTTGATATTTTTACTTAACACACTCGCGTTCAATTCAGGAGTAAGCAAACAGGCACATTTGACTAGCTTCTTTCTTTTAAAGACTTTTATTTTTTTTTAATGAGAGAGGGACAGTGAAAAACAGAGAATCAATTTTATTTAATTTCTCACGTGGCTTTTGTTGCTCGGACACTTGGTAGTGTACACGGTGCTGAAGTTCGAACCCGTGTCCTCGTGCATGCCAGGCAAGTGCCGTAACCACCGAGTCACTGCTCCAGCCCCTAACTCTGCTTCTTTATATTTAATTTCAGTTCAAACTCATACTTTTAAAAAGCTGAAATTCTACAATGGTCTGGGAAGACAATTATTTACACAGTTGATAAAACATTATTTATTTTGTACCTGGAATTGAACCCAGTTGCACTTAACCACTGAGCCACATCCCCAGACCTTTAAAAAATTTTTTTTAAATTTTAAAATGTATTTTCTCATCCCTTCACTACATAATTTCCTTTAAAAGTTCAACAAATATGACATTAAAAGAATTTAGCTAATACTTATTGATCTAATGTTCTGAGTATATGCTATTAAACAGCATGCTTATTCAAAATTTTAATTTCCTCTGTTCACCCAACAGAGTTCCCAAAGTGTTAGTGTCATCCTGCCACCGTAGTCATGTAGAAAAGCCCTGATATGTGATTGCCAGAGGGATGCTTAACAGCAAAAGAACAGAAGCGTCAGCATTTATATTTTTACCCGAGACTGATCCCTGCATACCCGGGACTACCAGGAGGACATTCCTCTTTCTGCCAAAAGGGATTTGAAACGTCTATGCCTTATTTTCACATAATGGGAAAAAACTGCACACTGTGTCAGCTATCGATCCGCTGATGAATCTAAGAGACACCTGCAGATCATGCAAGCCTCCTTGCTAAGAGGTGAATCTCAGGGGCACTTTGCAGAGAACATTGAAACAGAGAAAGCTTCCCCGGGACCTGAGAGTGATGGGTTCAGGGATCCCGACTGCGTTTTTAAGGTACGCTAATTGACAAATAAATAACTCAACAGCTAGAGGCGGTGCATGGACCGAGGACCAGCAGACGGGGAGCCAAGGCTGTTGATTCATCGTGGTGCACACCTGCGCTCCCCCGACGCAGAACCAGACAAGGAAAATCCCCGGGGCATGAAGGCACGGGGAGTTTAAACAGAAGCTGGGAACCTTCCCAAGCTGCTGTCCAGCCTAGACGGGTGGACGCCTGGGGCCTCCAGCAACAAACAGTCAACATGGGTCCTGAGCAAGAACCAGGCTTTTGCCATCCTGGTTATGCATTATCGTCCTACTGAGGACAAACTGGAACATTCCTTGTGGTTTGTTGTATATACAAATCTACGGAAAATTATATGTAGTTCATCCTGTGAAGTCTGGGTGCAATAATTCCCAAAACATTGTTTTGCCCTCAGTTTATTACAGACCTGAATTCGGAACCCCTTCACCTTCTGTTCTTTGTTTAAAAATGCACCTGGTGATTAAAGTCTTACCATCAGGATTTTCGTCAACAAGCGGAGGCCACTTGAGGTATTTCAGATAGGAAGGGCTTTAACGGAGGACATTAAAGGCTTACACATCCCCTGGAAGGGCGACAAGAGCCATTGTTAGGAAAGGCTGGAGAAGGATGTAATTACCAAGAGCTCCCCTGCAAATCCCAGGAAGCCCAGAGCGCAGGCACCACCAGCGCCAGCTTCCCACAGCTGCAAGACAAGAAAATCCCAGGAGCTGTCCCACCACAGACTGGGCCACCCGCCCGAGTGACTATGCGCAAGAACCATCAATAGTAATGACAGCTTCTCTTCGTTTCTTGGCTTCCAATTTTCACTTGTTTGCCGTGTCTGCAGGAGGCTTAAACTTGGGGAAACGTAAGGAGATGGAGATTCTGAGAAATTTATCCCCAGGTTTCTTTCCTGCGATGCAGAGAAGATCGGAGAAGTTAAGTTCAAAAAGAAATCCAGCCCAACGAGAAATCAGAAGAAAGATAGAGAGAAGGCGACTCTACCAGTCTGATTTGTTACAGGGTGGTGCGTTGGATTCGTGGTCAGCAAATACCCATCCACCCTTCCTTCCAAGATCTGACAAGGAGTTTGCTTTACCACCTCACTGATGGAGACTTGGATCTCCATGAGGGGACAGCACAAGAGTTCCAAGAAGCGGCTTTAGGAAGAGATAATTCACCTTTCTCCACGCTTCTGGGGATTGTGGACTCCTGAGAAGAGCCCAGCCCAGAAAGCTACTGCTCCATCTCAGACAGAAAGAAACGGTGCCCAGCTGAGTACCACAGGCCAGAGGCAGCCCAGAGATCCCTAACGAATGCTCCATGCTCTAAGCTGTGGAGCATGGAGGCTGATTTTATCACAGGCCTCTGTGTCTGTCGTCTGCTCCATGACTGCATAGAGCTGGAGTTCCGGCTCTGCCAGGCGGTGATTGGCAAGACAGCAGGTAACTTCTCCGACTCTTGGTGGTGCTCAGAGCCCTCAGCGACAACACTGGAGTGAAATGGCGGGAGTGGTGACCCTGCCTCTAGACGGTCTTTCTTACTCCCACCATGTCTCCGCGGATCAGGAGCTCACTGTTCACACCCTAGCCCTTGCTAAGCAAGCTGCGATCTCAGAGAATGTCAAGACAACGCTAGGAACCAGTCAGAGCCTGCCCTCCAGAGCCCAAGTCTTGTTTCAGGTGTTTACTAGAATTGTTTGCAATGGCTGGGAAATGGGAGTGGGTATAAATATAGCACCTACCAATGACTTCCGCCAATTCCAAGGGCATTCCCTGGCCCAGAAGTTTCTCAGACTGCAATATCCTCAGAGGCCCGTGTGTCAAAGGCTCGGTCCCCATCTCTGTCCATGTTAGTAGGTGGTGCAACCTTTGAGAGGTGGGTCCCAGTCAAAGGCCTTAGGTCTCTAGGGGTGTTGTGGGACCCCGGTCTCTTCCTCTCTTCCTCTTCCCAGCCTATCTGAGGTGAGCAGTTGCCCCACCTCACTCCCACCCTGATGTGCTGTTGCGCCCCAGGTCCGAGAGCAGTGGAACCAACTGAACACGGACCTAAACCTCCAAGCCCATGAGGTCTTCCCACATGCTGATTTATCTCAGGTATTGGTTACAGTAATGACAAGCTGAAGCACACAAAGCCT
Source organism: Aplodontia rufa (assembly GCA_004027875.1). Taxonomy (NCBI): domain Eukaryota; kingdom Metazoa; phylum Chordata; class Mammalia; order Rodentia; family Aplodontiidae; genus Aplodontia; species Aplodontia rufa. The sequence goes on from PVKS010049950.1 coordinate 10,635, forward strand.
TCTCGCCCCTGTTCCATCTGAACTTCCGTCATTTTACCAGTTCTCTTAAACTGGTGCACCAACCAGTACTAGGTCATTAAAAGAAAATCATTTTAGTTCTCAAAAAATAAAGAGACTTAATGCAGGGAACCAGGGTTTATGAAATGTAGGAAGGCTAGGGGAGAAAAGGTCAGGGAAATCCACTCTAAGATCTAAAATTTACCATGACCTTTTAGAAAATCTGAGAAACCAGGTTCAGAAAAGAAAACGCAGACACTAAAATTGATGTCACTGGCATGGGACAGGTAACTGAAGGGAGTCTTCCCAGATGTGGCTGCAAAATACTTGCTTTGAAGTTTACCATTCTCTTGGAAGGAGTGTGTACAATGGTCTGAATATTTCCCCCCCAAAAATAAATTCATATGCTGAAGCCCTAATCTCCAAGGCGGTGCTATTAGGAGGTGGGGACTTTGGGAGGTGATTAGGTCACCGGGTGCCCTCACGAGTAGGATTAGTACCCTCTGTAAGAAGAGACTGCAGAGGGTGATCTCTCATCTCTCTATCCCTCGATCTCCTTCTCCCTCTCCTTCTCCTTTCTCCTCTTCCTCCCTTTCTCTCCTCCTTCACCTCTTCCCCTTCCTGCTCTTTCTCCTCCTTCTCTTCTTCATCCTCTTCTTCCTGTTCCTCCTTTTCTTTCTCTTCTTCTTATTCCTCCTCCTCCTCTTCTTTCTCCTCCTCTTCTTCTTTTTATTTTTCCTCTTCCTCCTCCTCCTCTTCTTTCTCCTCCTCTTCCTATTCCTCCTTTTCTTCCTCCTCTTCTTATTCTTCCTCTTTCCCCTGCTCCTCCTCCTCCTTCTCTTCTTCCTCCTCCTCTTCCTCCTTTTCTTGTCATTTGCTATCCAAGATTTTTTCTCCTCCTCCTCTTTCTCTTCTTATTCTTCCTCCTCTTCTTTCTCCTCCTCCTCTTCTTTTATTTTTCTCTTCCTTCTCCTCCTCCTTCTCCTCCCTCTCCTCCTCCTCCTCCCTCTCCTCCTCCTTCTTCCTCTTCTCCTCCCTCTCCTCCTCCTTCTTCCTCTTCTCCTCCCTCTCCTCCTCCTTCTTCCTCTTCTCCTCCCTCTCCTCCTCCTTCTTCCTCTTCTCCTCCCTCTCCTCCT
>PVKS010049951.1:0-11748 GCA_004027875.1 Aplodontia rufa
AGAGAGAGAGAGAGAATGAGAATGAATCAATTTTATTGAGTTTTTCATATGGCCTTTGTTGCTCCAAGACTTTACTGTGTACGTAGTGCTGGGGTTTGAACTTGCCTGCTCTTGCATGCCAGGCAAGCACCATAACTGCTGAGCCACTGCTCCAGCCCTCATTCCTTTGGTCTTTACAGCACTGACACCAGTACAGAAGACTGTGCGTGTATGTGTGCGTAGTACACATGTGTGTAGTTTCCCATCCAGTTTCTGGGATATTTGCCCATTTTGCTTTATCACAGGTTCTGTTTTATTCCAACTGGGGGTGGAATAAACAGCTAATGTGTAATTATGGTGGATGGAAATCCCAGAAGTCTAGCCTAAACACTTCCTTGATCCTAAAAAAACCAGACAAGGTATAAAGTGTCGTAGAATTATTTATCTTCTCAGTAGGACAAAGGCTGAAATGATACCTAGCAAAACCACCCCAACCTTCAATTTTAGATGAGGAAACTGAGGCCTCCAGGTAGAAATGAGTGGCCCAAAGAATAGCACATAATTTTCTTAGCCCCTCATTTTGTTGCCCTACAGTGAGGTGTGTGTAGGAGAGATCAATGTCTATGTATATTTTGCGAAGATAAGTGTTTACATTCCCTTGGTTTGCTAGGCAGTGGAATAATGGCATTACAGCACGGACATTTAAAATGATCAATCTCCAGTCATTTGTTCTTGCTGATAAATTTTATTTGAAACATTAGCAAATGATGTAGAGAGAAGACATACTAAGGGAAGATATATATATATCCTCTCTTCCTCATTCATCACCCATCACATCACATCCCATGAACAATCAATAAACCCAGCCAACAGAGAGGATTTGGAGTGACAAGTGCATCTGGGACTTAGGGCTGGACACTCTGGGTATGAAGGATTCTTGAAAGGCCCCCTCTGTGGGCTGTTGGACAGCAATTTCCCTGGCAAGTAGATGCTGTCTTTTTTGGAGATCATTTCATGCTTCTTAGCATATTTAACCTTTATAGCAAGACGCTCTCATCAAAATGACAAACCCCAACAGAGCCTTCTAAGAGGCCAGTAAATCAGAAACCTTATGGAATCTGTGGGATTAGCATGCTCCCCGTTACCATTCCCCCAGGGAAGAAAAGTTCTGTGCCTTTCAGATTTTAATCTTCTCCACAGGACGCTTGTCTGAAATGTCCTGCTGTGGCCCACTGGTATTTAAATATTGTTTTTTTATAGTTGCCCAGAGCCACAAACTGACACCAGCTAAGGCTGGCACATTCTTTATCTCCATCAGGGATATTGTAAAGGAAAGAAAAGTGCTCTGATGTTTGTAGAGTTGAATTCTTTCCACCCCTGAAGACATCCTTTCTGGGTCTGAAGATAGTGGCTGACTGTTAATGTCACCATGCCTGTGGTAGCAGGATTCTGCTCTGAGCCACCTCATCTTCTGCCAGCTATCTCTGTTCTCCTGATCTTGTTGCTTATTTCTGCAGTAATACTTCACCTAACCCAATAGCTGAAGCATACATGTCTCCTTGCAAACTTCCTAGATTGAGTATTTTAGTCATTTTGTTGCTGTGACCTTAAGACCTGAGAATAACAATTTTAGAGGAGGAAACGTTTATTTGGCACACATTGCTTCAGAAGTTTCTGTCCATAGATGGCTAACTCCATTCCTCTGGACCCAAGGTGAGACAAAAGGATTTGAAGAAGGAAATTATCTCAGGACATGGCACCAGCAGGGAGGGAGAGCCCTGCTCACCAGGTCAAAAAGTAAAACCTAAAGGCCTGCCCCCCGGTGACCCAGCCATACCCTACCTGCCTACAGTTATGGCCCAGTTAATTCCTATTTGTGGAATGCACTGATTAAGCCAAGGTTCTCATAATCCAATCATTTCACCTTTGAATTTTCTTATACATGAGCTTTTGGGGGATACCTTGTACCTAAACCATAACATTGCTATATGGTCTCTATGGGAACATTTACTTTGTTTTCATATGTTGTGATGAGCACTTAGAAACTATTAACTTTTTTAATCATTGCAATAAGATAGGTCCTATTTTCATTCTTAACTTACATCTGAGGAATTGGGGTCAAGGGTAGGCTAACATGCCCAAGGTCATCCAGCTAGAATATGTTTGAGATGCTTTTCTAGGTTTTCCACTTCTGAGACTGCTCTCCTGTGATCGTATTCTCTTTTGGTCCTAGTGACAACAGCGCTTACCTCTTCCTGAAGCAGCTGTTCCATCTGGGGCTAAAAATCTCCCTTTTACCATGAATTGCAGTCTCTACTCTTCTAATGCTTTCTTTTGTCCTTGGTTCAGGCTTGAGGAACCACACAGGACTTATTTACCCAATAAACATTTTCTAGGTGATTCTATGACATAAACTCTGGATTTATTCAGAACAGATCCTGCTTAAATGCTCTTTTACAACAGAATTTAGTTACTTAAAGACAACTGCCATTTGCCATTGAAATGTTGTCAGTCATTCTCAGGATAAACATCACTAGATTTTACGATCAATCCTCACCTATTATGGTTTTGAGCTCTGTAATAATCTAAGTGGGGAAGAATGAAAGGGGAGTGTGCGGTCACTGAATGGAAGAGTGGCTTACCAGTCAGGGGCCTCTGTGGTGTGCATTATTAAAGCCACCACACACATGATATCAGACATGTAACATGTATGGACCATGGGTTTGTGGCCAATAATATTCACTGGCATATTTATGGCAGCAGAGTAGAGTGTTTTTGGCTAGTCTCTTAACCTGAATAAATACCCTGAGCCCACAGTAGATAGCGTCAGATTTACTACCTCATCTTATTTCTCAAAATAGACTGAGTGTGGTTAAATCACTATTTCAATAGCAAAGTTAATCTTATTTTTGACTATAGGAACATCTCCGGACATCAATAGATCATAAAATTGTGGTCTTGCCAATTATCAACTGATGGAGAATCATTGAATGTTGGAACTGTTCAGGACCTTAAAAAATCATCTGATAATTTACACTACTGTTAAACCACAAAGAAAGAACTACAGTTCAGAGTGGTTTTATAACTTACCCAAAGTTACACAGGTAGAGGTCACCGTGATGGGACTTAAAACTCAAGATTTTGAATCCTGGACCAGAACTCTGAGTTGGAGCAATGTTGGGAGCTACTCTTGTTTTGTGCCTTAGCACTTGTCTTCTTGCATAACTGATAGTAGGGTGTGGGTAGGACAATTCAGAATCCTTTTGCACAAGCTCAGTGGATCTTTGTGTGTGTGTGCGTGTGCGTGTGCGTGTGTGTGTGTGTGTGTGTTTTACACGTAATAGTCTCTTTATTTATTGCAAATAAGTAAGGCAGTTAATTCACAGTTAGCAACTTATGGTCTGGAAAATCTCATTATGCAAGCCTTACATTATCAACACATCTGTTTAAAAAGAGATGCTTAGAGAAGTTGTCTGAACATGTAGATTCTTGATCATCCTCACAAAAGGGAAGCACCAAAAGGCAGACCTGAGGGTAGCGGGATTGTACTGAGGGCATTGAAGCTTCTGAAGTTAACACCTCAGGAAGTATAAAAGGGTAATTCTCACTTATGACTATGCACTGTGTGCTGGGTATAATTTGGTCCTTAAGATGCATAAGCTTGGTAGCTATCAGAACTGGATTTGGATCCTAATTCATTTTTATGTGCTGTTGGATATGTGCTTAACACCTTTCTGAGCCCCAGAAATAAAGTCTTTCTGGGCTTGTTATGAAGCTTAAAAAAATGGGATTATATTAAAAAAAATCTTAGCACAATGCCTGTAACTTTGTGTTTAATATATAGGGAGTTTCACGGTTTAGATATACTCATATGTTCACCAATTCAGGAATGTTCAGAGGTGGAAGAATTAGATTATGAGCGCTATGATCTCATCAGTAGCTTAGTACACTTGTGGATTATTAATCTGAGTGGATGACTGCTTGATAACTGAAGGCACATGTGGTGTGGTTGGAGGAGGTAGGTCATTGGGGGTGGACCTTGGGCCATGTGTTTTCCTGGCTCCTCTCTCGGTCTCTCTGCTTCCCAGCTGTCATGAACTCAGCAGCTTTCATCCCCCATGTCCCTCCCACCATGATGTCCTGCCCCATCTCAGGCCCAAAGCAGTAGAGCCATCTGACCATGAACTGAAACCTCTACAACCATGAGCCCGAAATAACATTTTCCTCTTTTTGATTTTTCTTGTCAGGTATTTTGGTCACAGTGATGAAAAGTGGAGTAACAAAGGGAGCATTATAATTTTGTCATTTAATTTCTTGAACAAGCTTACAAAGTTTTTGGTATCATTCATACCTTTAGGTAATTATACTAGGGATTAAAAAGACTAAATAACTTGCCATTGTCACAAAGTTAGTGAAAACTGGAGGCAGGGATTTTTTAACCCACTCTATCAGATTTTGTATTATGCTTTTCCATTTTTTAAATTGGATGGCCTTGGAGTGGGCTGAGTACATTGGTAGGGGCAGAGAGAGGGAAGAACTGAGGGAAGTAGAGATGGCCTTTATTGTTTGCTTTCAACCCTGCCCATTCTTTGCTTTAGGACTTCCAGAGGATAAATGTGAAGAATAAACAGAGATGGAGCTGTCCATTTGGAATAAATTCTGAATTTAGAAAAATCAGGATTTTCCATATTCTCTTATCTATACTCAGTTCCTCATTGGAAGAGAGGAAATTTGAAGTTCTACAGGGTTGGGGGAGTAAAAGCATGACATGGGTACAATTTGGGGTTAGAACAACAACTTTTTCCATATCATAGTTTACTCAGAGCTGAAACATACCCTAACTCATCCCATAGCCATACCCGCATGTGCACGTTCAAGCTCTTCAGCATGAACATGGGCCCTGAAGTCTGCTTCCCTTGTCTGTCTCTTGAGTGTGCATCCACAGTACCAAAGACAAGAAGCGTTCCATCTGTGTTTGTGGAGGAAAACAAAAAATGGATTAATGAAAGCCTAAACTAATGGGAATAATTCCAGAGTTTACTATACTTAAGTCAGATTCTTGTTATTAATTGACAAATTCAGAGAAACTTGTTGCCTTCCAGACATCTGAACGCCCAGCCATTACCCCAGCCAAAGGCTAGGATGCTCTGGTGGGCAGGGGTGGGGATGTGCGTGAAGAAGAATCCCATAGATCTCCTGTAGGCTGGGACCTGACCTCTTGGCCCTGTAGCAACTACTCCACAACCCAGTGTTTGCTGCAGAGGGGCAAGATTCCATGCTTTTTTCAGGGAACAGATGGGCAGACAGGCAAAGAATGAAGCTCAAATAGAAGGACAGGCAGGCTTCTGTATCAGGGTAGGCACTCCGTTATTTGAAATAATGGAAGTTATCTCCTGTTGAACTATGGTCAATGAGAAAAGATCTTGGCAAAGGGGAACAATGACTGTAAAACCAGGCAGCTAAAATATAACTAAGGAATGCATAAAGGTGCACTGGAATATCAGTCCCTACCTGAGGACTCCTTGGCAGCTGCATAGGAGTCACTCTCTGCCTAATGTGTTTTGCCCCTTGGGCATTCTGTAAATGGAGACTGATGGTGACAGGTGAAGGCCAAGGGATGTGACCTTGAGCTGATACTGAGCAGAATTACTTCTTTGTAAATTTTCATTCATCCCTTTTCCAACTTCTTCCTCACCTTATTTTCACCTTCCTCCGTTTCTTGCCCATGGTTCCTTCCAAACACTAATTTTAGTTATTTTCTATATGAAATGCGTGTATGATCCCTTCCATTTCTTTTCACCACAAAGCAGCATTCCTGAGGGCTTTGATAGAGCAATTGATAAAATGAATCTTGACTTTGGTAGGACTGTTACTCTGTCTTCATAAATTCTATTCAATAAACCAATCTCTAGATTATAGCTTTGTTGAGAGTGTTTACCACCATTGGGAAGAAACCTCATAAAGAATTGTCATTAGTGGGTTATTGCCAGCATTATAGAGCATGGATCTTCATTTAAAAAAGTGAACATTGATTTTGTGATTATTAAAGTAAAATATGTTCACAGTAGAAAATTTACAATATAGATAAATTCATTAATTGTTTAATCAGTATTAATTGAACATCTATTTCATGAAAGACATAAATAAATTAAAAAATTGAATATAATTATACCAAATGGTCATTACTAACATATTGGTATACTTTATTCTATTCCTTTGAGCAGTGTGTATGTATACATTAAAATGTCATTTTGTAAGTAATTTTTGATTCTGATTTTTTCAGTTCCCGATTTTTTTCAGAAATTATCTCATAATTACTCAATTATAGCATAATTTCAATTTAGCAGTATATGACCTTTGTCTCAAATCATAGAGAAAAATTTTCAAAAATATGATTTTAATGACTTCACAGCAGCTGTATTTGCCAGCTATTGCTTCAATAATGTTATTAATAAGCTATCCCAAAGCTTAGTGGCTTATCACAAATAGTATTTACATTTTATACTCGTAAATCTACAGATAAGTTGGGGTGGCTGTGTTCCAAGCTGTGAAATGGCTGGATGTGGTTCAGGGCTCCACATTACAGTCACCTGCCCTGTGGTCTCCATTTAATCCCTGTAGGGGAAGCTCTCCAGGGAATGATCTTCTCTTGGCAAATGGTTGGACTGCAAGAGAGAACCTGGAAGTGTTAGATTCCTCCTGAGACCTAATTCTGTATCTCACACATTGTCACTTAATGTCCTATTCCCTTGGTTAAGATAAACCATGTGACCAAGCCATCATGAGTTAGAAGGCACACAAAGTCCTAAGCAAAGGGTGGAGTTATATAATTTAAAACCAGGAGGGTGTGAAAAACTGTGAACAATGATTCTGTCTACTAAAGGAGACTACCGGATATTTTGTTGCTACTAATGACCATAGGTTGATGAAAGAGGACCAGTTATGGACCCTTACTGTGAACCTCTAATGTGCTCCCGTGTTGATAGATAGGGCAAGACTCTTTTCTGGATCACATAGGCTTCAGAGAACCTTGCAGCCTTCTTTACCGTCCCATTTTATGCTTTGTAGTTCTAATATATCTTCCTATTGATACTTTAACTTATCACTCTGTAGGAGTTTCATCTCTTACTTTGCAGATGCCTCCTAGACCAGATAAGAAACAAGATCTAATTAAAGGCAGAGAATGCTTATGGCCATTATTTTAGCTTGGCTAAAGAGACGAAGTCTAAAATCTGAAGGTCAGGTCCAGAAGGTCATCAGCTTCAGAATCTAGAGATTGAATATGGGATTGAGGGTTGACTTATGAAACTCAATGGAAGGAGTCCAGGAAATGCCAGTGTCTAAGGCATTCACACTCTAGGATTCTCTAGGAGCAATAGGGAATAACTGCCTCCACCATTATTATTTTTTAAATTCAGGATCACTGAAATTCATGTGTAGTCTATACTGCATTACTTACTCAGAAAGTCTGGAATTCTTTACCTACTTGAGATTTTTATCGGGCTTCAAGGGCTATGCATCACTTAGGATTCCAGTATTCAGATTTTATTATTTTTGTTCTAGTCTGTTCTTAACATTTGTGGTCCTGGTTTTCTATTGATAGATTGCTAAATTTTTTCTTTGGTGTCTGTATCTCTGCATTTACTTTTTTTTTTTAAATATATGCTCTATTTCCCAAATAAGATAACATGTTTAGGAAAGCTAAGGCCATTCCTATTCCGGTTTTCTGCCCAGTGCCTGGAATATAGAAGGTGTTCAATACCTGTTGATGATGATAGGTTCAGGGCATAGAAATACTTGATCATTTATTCAAAGGACTTCCAAATTCTTTTCTTGTAAACCCATATATTCTTCCTCTCATGCACATCTTTTTTTGTATTTATATTACATGCTTACAGCCAAAAATTTCCTGTAGAAAACATAATTTGTGTATTCATTTCAAAGATAATTATCTAAGCAGAGTTTGCCAATGTCAAAGCATCCATCAATGCTAGAAAAGCCAATTTAGAGTGGTTCCGAAGTAACAATGACTAATTAAATTGGTTAGTTTTAAAATTTTGTATTCTCTCCCAAAGGGAAATTTTTCTGGCTAAAATTTTTTAAAGCGCTTGTTGCCCTGAGTCAACTATGTTGCAGGAGTAACTTGGTGAGTGAATACACAAGAAAGGAGGAATTGATTTAGGGGGTTTTGTGGTCGGAGGGATTTTGTGTAAGGCTAATATTATAAAATGTTAACAGAAAATAATTGTTACTACTATTGTTCACTTCATTCAACAAATACTGAAACTCTATTATCATGTAATAGGCACTGGATACAAAGGACAAAAATCTTCAGACTTCAGAGAGCTCAGGATCATCCTGGGGGCATAGGTAACTGCTCCCAGAAGATAGAATGGATGACACACACATTCAACCAAGATCTCACCAGATTTGTTTTTCTTTTCATACTGGGGATTGGTTGAATACAGGGGCACTTACCAGTTAGCCACATCTCCAGCCTTTCTTTTTTCTGAGACAAGATCTCACTAAGATGCTCAGAATCAAGCTACATTGCTTCTGCTGGCCTCAAATTTGTGATCCTCTTGCCTCAGCCTTCTTAGTTGCTGGGATTACAGGCATGAACCAATACTTCCAGCCAAGATCCCCTTCCTGCTGCTGCATGAATGACCTTATTTAGAATACAAGATAGATTGGAGGTAGATGAGAAGAGGCAAAGAGAATAGGCCCAGATCTCGTCAGAATAAAACTTCAATTTCCCAGAAACAATGGACATGACATGACTTTTCTTTAAAGAGACAGAGAAACTTCTGCTAGGACTGGATCAGAGTTTTAATATTAAAGAAGATTCCAGTTAAAGGAAAGCCAAATAGGGCTGGAGCAGTGGCTCAGCAGTTGGAGCACTTGCCTGGCGTGTTGCCAGGACCCGGATTCAAACCCCAGAGCCACATACACAAGTAAGTATCGGGGAAACAAAGGCCAGATGAAAATATAAATTAAATTGATTCTTTCTCTCTAAAAGAATAGATATTCTAAAAAATAGATATTCCATATCTATCTAAAAATAATAATAATAGTAAAAATAAAAAAGCCAAACACACATATATTAATCTACATCTGCAATGAATGGCCACATACACATACACCTTTATACTCCTTTCTAGCTTACTACTCTCTGTACCTGACATTCTTGACTGAAGAAATAATCAGTTTCAACTGCAAGATGACATAAAGTCATTTTATCCAAAGTGCCAACCTTTCAAAGGCTTATGGAAGAATGTTCTTATGTGTGATGCTGTTCACACTATTATTTAAAATAATATTCATTCAAATATTAGTTAGTACTGACCATATGCCAGATACCGTTCTAGCCTTTGGTAGGTACAGTAGTGGGTGAAAAATTGGTTGCATGTAGTTTTGAATCGAGTGATACTCCAAATACATATGCCAAATCGTCAAACTTGGTCAAACTTAAAAAGTATGGAGCGCTAGCCCTAGTCGGAGAGTAGAAGGTCGTCAGTGAGGCAGGACCACAGTGCCTGGTCATGCAGTCCCCTGGCAATGTCAAACAGATGAACAGGGGAATGGGATGATCAAATTTATTATTTAGGGATTTCTTTGGGAGTTGGATGTAGAGGAGTTTGCAGGAGGATAGGAGCTGATCATAAATTCTCACTCTCCAGAAAAGAGTTGATATAAAACAAGATTTGTACTGGTGGTGAATATGATATAAAGGAAAGTAGGTGGACTTAAGATGCATTTAGAAGATCCCACATTTCTAGTATTTGAGATGTCAAGAAAAACAAATCCAGACTTAGCAAGGAGGGAGTTTTATTCAAAAGGATGATTGCAGGGAAGTAAGTTATGGGTATAAGCAACAGGAAGGATGCTATGACAGTAAGGGATACAAACATCTAAAAGTTTATACAGAAAAGAGATGTTTAATAGGGTAAAGAGGGAGGCTGGCAGAATCAGCAGAATCTGTAGGGGAGGGGGAGGAGTTGGACAAGCAAGAGGAAACAACTATTGAGGTCTAGAAGGAAAGGGTCTGGCTGTGATGGGCCAATTCCCAGAAGAAACTTCTAAGAGGAACACAGTCCACATTTTTGTGCATGCTCAGGCTGGGGAGCAAGAGAGCGTAGGGGGCCATAGGAATGACTGAAGTTTGGTCAAGATGAAGTAGCGGGTAAGGAAGGAGCAATTGGGAGCGTATGGTTAGAGAACATAATTCATGATGACCTAAAAGGTGACTTGGAAGAGGCGAAGAGTGGAGGGGAGGTTGACTCTTGTCAACACATCGTGAATCCTTGCTCTCCTCTCTTGTGAATAGTCGATGTCTTTAGCTCATGTTAAGGCTTTATACTAGAGACTGCAAAGTTTTCTTTCATCCTTCAGTTCATTTGCTCCCACAGCACTTGGAGAGGTTGGTTAGAGTTGAGTCAGATTAGCAGTTGGTTTTCTAACATCTCTGTTTTACAATAAGGAGAATGGTGTAGAGAGGGAGATGGATTTACCTAAGACACTGCAGTTAGGTAGTAAGAAAGCTGTAACTAGAACCCCAGACTTCTACCACCGACTCCTCTTCAAATGACTGTTTCCAATCAGAATTCTCATGACACTTCAACATGGTCTTGCAGATTCCTTCCATGAGGCAAGCTTGGGTGCCTTCCACCCTCTCTGCCCCGTGTATAGCTATATACACAGACTTTATACATATATGCTTGCCTGTGTGTCTTACACTATAGGCTACCAGAGACATCAGCATGAAATTTAAGCTTTCTTTTTTTGAGTTTTAGTTCCTGTCATCCTGCTTAGCTTGGCCATCGTGGGATGTGGGATTCAGGATGTTTGCTGAAGGCCATGCAGTGTGAAGGATGGACTGCAGGCTTTGGGGGCAGGTTGAATCTGGTTGGATGCTTCTGTCTGCCATTCACAAGCTACGTCATTTATGTCAGATCATTTAAGTTCTCTGATCTGAGCCTTATTGTTCTAATTTCTAGGGTTGGATGATTATAGTTGTTTCACTTGATTCTTGCAATATTCTATGGGGTTATAGCAATATTAGCTACCATTTTATCAGATATGTACCATGTGCCAGGCCTCTGGCAGAACATTTTACTGACATTGTCTCACTTAATTCTACGACACAATCCAGAAAAGCACATTGTAATATCAACCTCCCTGTAAAACACCTGAGAGTTCTCAGCCCTAATGATAATGATGATGACCATTCATGCACACATTCATTTATTCATACATTTCTTTCGTTGGCTTATTAAGTACCTGCTCTATTCTGGCCATTCTTCTAGGCACTAGGGACACAGGAGAAAAAAAGACAAAGTTTCTCACCTCCATGGAGTTTGCTAACTAGTGGGATGAAATCGAAAATAGGCATTTAAACATTTAATATTAAATATACATTTTTAAATATATACATACTTATTTTAGAACACTAATCTAATTAATCCATATATATTTTGTGTGTACATAATATATATACATATACACACATATCCACTGCATATATATGTATATATGTGGATGTATATGTGTGTTTGTGTGTATATATATACACATATATATGTCATGTAAGAATTCTGGAGAATAATAAATCAGAGAAAGGGGATGGGGAAGCATCAGGGCACTGCTGCAAGTAGGGTAGGTTGAGGCTATGGTGTGCCTATTGACTGAACATATATTTTAGCATTTCTGAAAAGAGTGTGCCTGGTGGACTACTGGGACCATTAAGCTATTTTTTTTTTTATGGTACCA
>PVKS010049952.1:0-11743 GCA_004027875.1 Aplodontia rufa
ATGTTTGTTAATGTTTCCCCCTCAATTGTATCTCTATATCCATCTAATAAAAAAAAAAAAACCAGCCTCAGCAACTAAGCAAAGCACTAAGCAACTAAGAGGCTCCCTGTCTCCAATTTTTAAAATTTAAAAAAGGTCTGGGGATGTGGCCTAATGCACTCGGTTCAATCCCTGGTAACCACCCCACAAAAAAGGAAGCGGGACTTCCCAGAAACACCACGTGGGAAGCCAAGTGCTGTGTTGCACGCCAGCATTCCCAGCTATTCAGGAGGCTGAGAAAGGAGTACTGTGAGTTCAGAGTCAGCCTGGGCAACTTAGCGAGAGCCAGTTTCAAAATGAAAACTAAAAAGGGCTGGAGCTGTAACTCACTGGTAGAGTGCCAGTGGATTCAATCCCCAGTACTGCCAAAAAAACAAAATGTCTCAAGGGATGGAGTCTGGCACCCCTTCTGGTCTGTCTCTGATTCCCCCGACCCCGGAATCCAGAACACATGGCAAAACTCGTTATTGTTCCTACATCATTTCTAGGTCTCCACACCCCATCCCTGATCCAGCTCAAATGTCCAGATGCAAAAAGGTGGGATGCACAGAAATTGGGTTGCAAAAGGAGGGCCAGGGCCCTGGGAAGGGGTGGTGAGGATCCTTTGGACAGAAGAAGGTCTCTGAGGTTAGGGACCAAGGCCAAAGCATTTAGGACATCATGGATTGGGGGGTTTAAGGAACTTAAATTACAAGACAAGAGTAGAAGGGTCAACAGAGGTATCCGAGAGACTCACAGGATCCCAGAAAGCAGAGCTGGGAGAGTTTTGGGGAGAATGTCTCAGCGTAAGGCAGGTCCCTCCACTGTAGGATGGTCCTATAAGAGGCCTCGTTAGTGCTCTTGCAGAGGAATCTATTCAGAGGGTTCAGACATTGTGTGACAGTGAGGAAAGAGCCTCTTTGTAAATATTTCAAATCAAAATTGTATCATGAGTCCAAGTTGAGTTCTTCCATCACTCTGCTTGGTCAGGAAGTGTTGTCTCCTCCAAGGTCCTGCCACCTTCCCTGCACTCTTGTACCTCTGTGCAAGTCTCTGGCTTGCAGTAATGAAGGCTTCATTGGCTAGCGTCATTTGATACCTGCCTGATCCTGCTTTTTAAAATCCCTGTGGAGGGGCTGGATCGGTGGCTCAGTGGTTTCAGCGCTTGCCTGGCAAGTACAAGGACCCAGGTTCAAACCCCAGCACCATGTACACAACAAAGTGTTGGAGCAACGAAGGCCATGTGAAAAACTAAATAAAGTTGTTTCTCTCTTTCTCTGTCTCTCTCACTGTCCCTCTCTCTTAAAAAAATAAAATGAAATGAAATAAAATAAAATCCCTGTGGAGTGCTGGAGCGGTGGCTCAGCAGTAGAGCGCTTGCCAGGCATGTGCAAGGAACATGGTTCAAACCCCAGCACCACATATGCAACCAACACATCTGGACTAAATCCAGATGAAAAAGTAAATAAAATTGATTCTTTTAAAAAAAATAATCTTTATGGAAACATCTTGCAGTAAGCGCTGACTCATCCTTCTGTGTTTCCTTCACTTCCTAGGTATGTATTCTCTTCAGAGAGATCCTTTGCCGGTTCCTTTCTCCTAATTCAATCTACGAAGGTGAATTTTTACAGAACGAGGTTTTCACAGGATATTTGTCAGGAGTAGCTATTTCCTAGGCTCATGTAGACTTTGCTGTGATTGAAGTTTTATACATGGTAAATTTCCTCACCTTAAAAGAATAAATGAGATATTTTATATACACAAGAAGTTATAAAAGTAGGGGGCTGGACCGGTGGCTCAGTGGTTACGGCACTTGCCCGGCATGCACAAGTACACGGGTAAGTCTCAGAGCAACGAAGGCCATGTGAAAAACTCAATAAAAATTGATTCTCTCTGTCTCTCTCTCTCTCTCACTGTCCTTCTCTCTTAAAAAAAAAAAAAAGAATTTATAAAAGTAATGCATAAAGAGCTCTAAAAGACTGACCAAATCATGTGCATGTACAAATATGTCACAGTGAATCCCACTATTATGTATAATTATAATGTACTAATAAAAACCATTTTAAAAAACAAGGACTGGGGCTGGAGCGGTGGCTCAGCGGTTTCGGCGCTTGCCTGGCAAGCACAAGGACCCAGGTTCAAACCCCAGCACCACGTACACAACTAAGTGTTGGAGCAACGAAGGCCATGTGAAAAACTAAATAAAGTTGTTTATCTCTTTCTCTGTCTCTCTCACTGTCCCTCTCTCTTTAAAAAAATAAAAAATAAAAAAATAAAAAACAAGGACTAATGAGAGGAGAGATTAATAAAAATATCTTTGAAGGGGAAAAGCGAAAATATTAAAAATAAGTCTAAAACATATAAGGGCTGAGGTTAGGCACGGTGGCGTGCCTATAATCCCTAACAACTCAGAAGGCTGAGTCAGAAGGATCGCAAGTTCAAGACCAGCCTCAGCAACTTTAGCAAGGCTCTAAACATCTTATCAAGACCCTGTCCCAAAAAGAAAAAATAAGCAGCTCAATTTACTATAGCTAAATTATGGAACCAACCCAGATGCTCCCTCATTTGATGAGTGGATTCAAAAACCTTGGTACATATGTACAATGGAATACTACCCGGCTATTAGAGAAAACAATATTATGGCATTTGCAGCCAAATGGATGGAGATGGAAAAAATTTTGCTAAGTGAAATATCCCAAACTCGGAAACTCAAGGACTGAATGTTTTCTCTCATTTGTGGAAGCCAGAATACAATCAGAAACAGTATGTTAGATGGCTAAACTAACAATTACCTCAACATGTATGAATTTTTACACGATCAGGGGGAACCTTGCCTAGGATGCTGGGGGACACTGGGATGCTGGGGGACGTGGGGGAGGGGCAGGGAGAGGGGAAAGGAATAGGAAGCATATTGAGGAGACTGGAGGGAGGGAGGGACTTTGGGGGAATCTAATCAGAGGGGAACCTTTGACTTCCATGAGAAGTCCAATCAACATGTGGTTTAAGTAGGGGGAAAGATGGAACCATGGGGAACAGAAGGGGGGAAACCATGAAATGGCATCAGCCTTGGCTTGTTCTGTCATTATACATTTGTTCTTGATTGTTTGATGATGATTCCCTCCTAATTGTAAGACCATGTTTAGTGAATAAAAAAATAACAAAATAAAAATTAAAAATAAAAAGAGCTGGGGATGTGGCTCAGTGGTTAAGTGCCCCTGGGTTTAATCCTAGGTACCAAAATATAATAGTAAAAAATTAAAACTAAGGACTCAGCATATGAAGCAAAACACACTGTTACCTCAGACATACTGTGTGTGCCTGAGTTGGCATCTCAAGGGTGTATTTTGGAGGTGAACATATTCCCCCAACCCTAAGACTTTATTCTTTTATTCTCAACTGTAACCACTTCCTTACTTTCCTTTATAGTTTTCCAAATTTTGTATTGTATTCCAAAAGAATGCATCAACTGGCTTTGCAAGGCCTTTACCATTCTCTATTCATGATCCTGTGCCTGTCGTCTCTCTCTGGTACTTGTGATTCAACCTCAACCAGGGGACCAGTCTCTTCAGACAAACCTTTGTGATGTTACCTTCCTTATGATCAGACACTGAACTTGGAAATAACCTAGGCCCAAACCACTTGATGCTCCTTGGACAGTCAAAATTTCCCTCACCTTACCACCATGGCGTGGTAATCAAATTTAAGTGAGGTCCTAGAAATAACTGGCATGATGACATGCTTTACAGTGAATTAGCTTCACATTTTTAAATTGCATGACATGAAAAAGATGACCTGCTGACCTGTTTATCCAGCCCACAGGGTAGAAAAATCTCTAAAATCTAAAAGCATAGCTCAGAGGTTGATTTTGCAGAGGCAAAATTATATTAATGAAATGTCCTAAAATTCATACACTTTTCAGGGTGATTGGAAGGCCTGGGGCTGTGTCAACGTCCTTGCGGTCTTTCCCCTGGGAATATTCTTATGAAGTAGTTCTGCATCAAACCCCAGAAGGGATGACTTCTTGCCTTCATTCTTCTACTGCTGTTTGCTGTAGTCATTTAACCAGGCCACTCAGACTTGTCAGCATTGGATGATTTCTGCTTTTTGGCTATGATTGAAAAAAAAAAAAAAAAAAAGCTAAAAGCCAGTAATTGTATATTCAATAAATGAGGGTCTCACAGTCAGGAATGGAAAGACTGGATTGGATATTCAGCAAATGATGCTACAAGAAATTGATGGTTGGTGGCTGGAGCAGTAGCTCAGTGGTAGAGCACTTGCCTGGCATGCACAAGAATCAGGGTTCAAACACCAGGGCCACATACATAACTTAGTGTCTGAGAAACAAAAGCCAGCTGAAAGAAAGAAAAAATTTGATTCTATTTCTCTCTTTTAAAAAAAATGAAGATGAAAATGAGATGCTGGAGCTGTGGCTCAGCAGTAGAGCACTTGCCTAGCATGCATGAGGTCCTAGTTCCAAACCTCAGCACCACACACACAAACAAGTGTCTGAGAAACAAAGGCCTGATGAAAAAATAAATAAAATTGATTATTTCTTTCACTCTCTCTCTCTTCCTCTCTCTCTTAAAAAAAAAGATTAAAGAAAATGAAAATTAAAAAATAAACAGGAGCTGGAACCGTGACTCAGTGGCAGAGTCTTGGTTGGCATATGCGAACATCCAGGTTCAATCTCCAGCACCACACATACAACTGTCAGAAAAACAAAATCCAGATGAAAAAATAAAATAAAATTTATTCTCTTAAAATTAAATAAATAAAGGGCTGGGGATATAGCTCCATGATAAGAGTCTCCCATGTTCACTCCCTAGTACCTAAAAAAATTTAAAAGAAACTGATGGTAGAACAGACCTAGTGGAGTGTGCCTGTAGTCCTTGGGAGACTGAGGAGGGTGCCTGAACCCAGAATTTTAAAGCCAGTGTGGGTGACATAGAGAGACTCCATTTCAAAATAAATAAACAGAAAAAGAAACTGACAGCAGGACAGGTTTCTTCACACCATTTAACTTGTTCCATAAGACTGGACTGGGGACCTGAGTGAGGGTTTCTAGGACTCTCAGGATAAAAACCTCCAAGACTGTGTGGCTGGTGGGGCATGGACTCATGGCTTGGGAATCCATGGAGGTTGGCATGTTGCTTCTTCATGCATTAGCACCACATTGCCCTCAGTATGGACTGAGCCAATACACACATCCTCAGGCACCGTGCCCTCCCACCGACTTATAAACTCCATGAATAAACAGCAATGTGGCTTCCCACATGCGTGTGCTCTGGTAGGAAAGAAAACACACTGACTTAATGACAGCTAAGTGTGCCTGCTGTCCCAGCCCCTGTCCCACAAATGAGGTGCTTGGGCACGTAGTGGATGCCTGGGGAGATGAAGGGCAGCCCAGCTCCTCCAGGGACACCTCTGCAGGCTCATCCTCTCTTCAGACCTGATTTTCAACATCATATAGAATCTTTATAGTTTGAATCAACCCCTGTCATGGTCAAACAGGACATGACTTCTTCTTTGCTCAAAGCAAAACAGGGATCCTGGCTAAAAACCAGAGAAGTGGCCCTCATAAGCAGCTGGGATCCTAGCAAAGTGTGTGGAGCTTGAGGACTCCTGAATTCATCACCCAGCCTTAGCACAAGCTGGCCATGACCTCTGCATTTCCATTTTAGCTTTCTATAGAGCAATGATAAAAGAACCTCACCTTGGCTTGTGAATTTTAAATGAGTTTTTACGTTCAAGGAGCTTCAGATAGCATAACACCATGACTGAGTTGGTGGTATGGTCCCTTCTTTCCACTTACTGTTGATGGAGACCTCAAGGAAGATGGTCCCTTTGAATTTTGGTGATCAGTAACCATCTCAGTCTTACCCTGGAGGTGAACTGAGATAAGGGCTTCATCAAGGGCCATTGATTGATGACATCGAAGCAAGCTCATGAAATCATATCAGTATGTTTCCATATTCAAAGCAAGTCACCTGCCAGGCCCAATGTCAAGGGGGCAGGAAGTCCACACCCATCACTAAGATGCATGAGGCTGAATGCCACTACCACAGGGGAGTAAAGCACCGGAGCAATCATTCAACCCCTACCTGGAAGCTAAATGCTACATCACAGGTTGATGAGTAGCATCTCTTCCTTTAGGGTATTGTTTGTGTAGAGTGCCTTGAGCCAGTGAAAGTTTTAGATAGGATGGTCTGGGACAAGAATGAGCTTGTCCAAATTAGAACGATATAATCAGAACAGGAGAGCAGAGGAAGATAAGGAGAGGAGAACAAAATGTTGGGAATCAGAAGGCAGGATCCTTTCTTATCCTCTTGCAGGAGTTCAAATACCAGAATGAGGCCCAGAGCAGGAGCAATGAAGATGGAGGGAGTCTGATGGGATTTAGACACAGGCTAGAGAGGAAATGGGAGGGAAATGGAGATCAATGCAAGACCGCCAGGTGAACCTCGTCTCTTCACTGAAATGGCAATGCTGACAGAGGGCCATGTTTCTTTTTTTGTTTTCTTTTTTTTTAAGAGAGAGAGAGAAAGTAAGAGAATCAATTTTATTTATTTTTTCATGTGACCTTGGTTTCTCTGACACTGAGCTGTGTGTGTATGTGTTCTGGGTCCTCACACATGTCAGGCAAGCACTGTAACTCTGAGTCACCAATCCAGCCTAAGGGCCATGTTTCTTGAGGCATGATCATCAGTGACTTTTATTTTGAATATGTTCAATTTGAGATGGTTATTAGACACCCAAGCATGAATGTGCATGCGACCATTACTACTTGACTCTTGTGTCCACAAAAATGAGCTGGAGACAGAGACTTGAAGAGTCAGCACACAGATGGAATTTATGGTCTTCATAACTTCTTAAGGAGGATGAAGAGATCAAACAGGAAAAAAACAAGGGCTGGGCCCATGGCACTGCCTCTGTCAAGGTAGATAAGGTGAAACTCAGGGAGGCCCGTTAAGAAGTGACTGGGGGAGGCGGTGGAGCAGTGGCTCAGCAGTTGGATTGCTTGCCTGGGATTCACGAGGACTTGGGTTCAAACCCCAGCACCACAAACACATCTAGGTGTAGGAGAAACAAAGGCTAGATTTAAAAAAATGGATAAAATTGATTCTCTCTTTCTCTTTCTCCCTCTCTCTTTAAAGGAAAAAAAAAAGAAAAAGAAAGGACCGGGGAATGTCACCTCAAGCCAAACAGGGAAAGGGCTTCAAAGGACAAGGGAGGGTGAGGTCAGATGGAAAACTGGGAGATGTGGGTGAGTGTGAGATGGCTGGCCTGTGTATTTGGAGGCAGTGCAGTGAGGCAACAGAGGTCTGGTGCTATGCGGGTGTTTAAGGTGGGATACAGGCATGTCCTAAAGGATGGCCTATCATAAGGGATGCTTTCAGCATCAAGGATGGAAAAATCTAACCAACATGGCTTCTAGACAATGGGGTGTGATTTCCAAAGTGCAGAACTCTTTTTTTTTTTTTTTAAGAGAGAGGGACAGTGAGAGAGACAGAGAAAGAGAGAAACAACTTTATTTAGTTTTTCACATGGCTTTAGTTGCTCCAACACTTAGTTGTGTACGTGGTACTGGGGTTTGAACCCGGGTCCTCCTGCTTGCCAGGCAAGTGCCGAAACCGCTAAGCCACCGCTCCAGCCCCTCCAGAAATCTCTTAACCACACATGCAGGACTCCTGGTGTGCACCTGAGACTCTTCTCCTCGTGGCCATGGATGGTGGCACCGCAGCTCCACACATCATTGACCAAGGAGGGCACTTTCCCTGATACCCTCCCACACCACTACCGCACACGCGCACTCTTCCTCCCTTGCTCTAGTCCTGCTGGTCGGAACTGGACCAAACTGTCAATCTAATCCCCCAAGGAAAGGCCCTCAAGAGACCCTTCTTTCTGTGACCTTAGCTCAGGACACCCAAAGAATGGTATTATTTTAAGGAAGAAAGGAATGACTCTTAAGAAACAACTTTGTTTTCAGAAATAGGGAGTGAAGACCCTGAGAAACTGAAGGAAGCATGAAAGTGGACGAGACGCGAGGCGGCAGCCCCTCAGCGCCTCACCTGCGGGCTCGGGCTCCCTGCGTTCGGAAAGGCAGCCCAACTCTCTCCAGGCTCTTTACCCTCCTTATGGGGACACGCAGTTCTCCGCCGGGCTGTGGAGGGCGGGGCAATTAACACATCTGTGACGCACCTGGAACAGAGCCTCTGATTTGCTGCAGGGCTGGGGGCGGGGCTGAGGCAGGCAGCGGGCGGGGCTCAGGACCTCTGGAAGCCCAGATGCTGGGAAGGGAACAGCCGCTGGGTCGCTCAGATAAAGGCCCCGCCTGGGCTTTGCAAAGACCCTTGTCTGCGAAAACCACAGAAGGAAGAGGCTGTAGAAAGCGGAGACAGGGTCTCCAAACTCTGTCCTCAGGTAATGTCACCGACGCCAGATTGTGCCACCCCTTGGCCACCCCTGAGCTGCCATCCCTACCCCAGCCTTGCAAAGAAATATACTCTGTAAAACACACGACCCAGATGGAAGCGGGGGAGGGGGTTGGAGGGCTGGAGGACAGGTGACAATGAAGGAACTGAGCGTCATGGCCCAGCCGAGGATCCCCTCTGGGGCCTACCACGTGCACCAAGCTGTCTGCGATGGAAAGGCCTGAAGGGACTTGGGCCTCTTAGTGAGCTTAGAGCCTGGCAGAGAGTGATTCTCTGCACAACTAAATCACAGAGGTGCTCGTGGCCTCTGCCTGAAAATCTGAAGCCTGGTTCTGATTGTCAGGAGGGTTTTTGAGCATACAACTTAGAGAGGTTTCTTTCTTCTGGAGAGTTTTTCTGTGGGGGTCGGAGGATGCAAACAGGTGAACAACAGAGGAAGCTAAAATGTAAAAAAAAAAAAAAAAAAAAAAAATGCTTCAAACCTTGTCAGACACTGGAAAAGTCCCCTGTTTGAGGAACAAGGAATGGTACAAATCACACACTTAAAAAAATTTTTAAATAAATTTTTAAAAATAAAATTTAAAAAAATCTCTTTGAGGAAGTGCTAATATTAGTAGAAAATCTGCTTGCTTTAGAAATTAAAAAGAATTTAAAGAATATACTGGAAAATTGGTTATCTATGGACCAATTGCAAGATTTTTTTTTTATAGAGGACAGTGTGTGTAAGAGAGAGAGAGAGAAATAATTTTTATTGAGTTTTTCATATGGTTTTCGTTGCTCTGACACTTAGCTGTGTACGTGGGTGCTGGGGTTTGAACCCGTGTCCTTGCACATGCCAAGCAAGCACCATAACCACCACCACTCCAGCCCCTCAATTGCAAGATTTTATAATTTTACTGATCAAAATCTTCTTTCCTTCAGAAGGAAAACACTGGCCTGTAGAAGATGCTGGAGCAGTTAAAACAGGAAGCAACAAGCCAGCAGGAGTGGGCATGAACTCCCAGAAGTTCTCTTCCAGAATCTTTGCCTTACAGAGTAAATGATGTGAAGTTACCAACAGCTGCAGTGGGCAACAGAATTTGGCCCAACTAGAGAGAGAAGATAAAACATCATAGGAGACAGAGGACAAATGTCACCAGACAAAATTTTTCTTAGTGAGAATTGAAAAAGAAGGGGAATAATTCCAATGCTATATGAGCCATGGGTGGCAAGATCATGAAGACACTTATATAGACACTAGCAAGACCAGAGAATGAATACTAGACCTCATCGAGAGCCTTTGTGACCACTATCAACTGAAGGTTGGGGTTTTGCAACAGAAGCAGAATGCACATCTCCATATGATGGCTACGTGTGACACACGGACCTTCACATCCCCACTCCCACAGCTCCATCCACGGATCTGTACAAAGACCTCCTCAGGCTTGAACTTCTTTGTTATGTTCTTAGGCTGCTATAGCAAATTAACAAAAACTTAGTGACTTAAAAGAACAGATTTTTTTTTCTCACACCGTTCTGGAAGCCAGGAGTCTGAAATCGAGGAAACCAAATTGTTATCAGGGTTAAACTCACTATAGAGACTCTATGGCTAAATCTGTACCTTGCACCTTCCAGCTTACAATGCCAGCCTGTTTTAATTCAGCGTGACATGACTGTAGTCATCTCAAGTCATAACCTTCATGCCTGATTAACACCGGTTGGTTGTCCCTGCAAAGCTTCCCAGCACATATAATAAAACTGTAAATAAAACTGAGCTGGGGGTATAGCTCAGTAGTAGAGCACTTGCCTAGTATCCCTGGCTTGGATCTCCAGCACTGCATAAAAGAAAGGGAAAAGAAAAAAGATAAAACAGGTATAGCGGCATGTGGAGCTAAACAACAGGATCCTGGCACCAGGAATGTGCCCAACTCTTTGATATTCACCTAAGATAATCCGGGACTATTCTGGTTTGGATGAAGACATCTTAGAACTAACCAACGACCAAATTTCACTTCGTGCTGTCCTGAATTTGTCTGCCTTTTCTTTGGTTTAATGGCATGCTGGGGCCTATTCTCATACACTAGCACCAAGTTGTTCTAGAACAGGCCAGCACCCCTGGGTTTGTGGCTGCATCACCCCTATGCCTGCTTCCGTGGTCATGTGACTTCTGCTATGTGCATCTGCTCTCCCTCTGTCACTCTTATGACACCTGTGATAACATTTAGGACCCAACCAGATATTCCAGAATGATCTCATTTGAAAAATACTCAATTTCAAGTGCAAAGACTTTTTTCCAAATAAGGTCATATTCACAGCTTCCAGGATTAGGACAGGACATATCTGGGGCGGGGTGCATTTTTCAGCCCATTATTCTGCCCAGTCTTTCTCCTAGGTTTCTGACTGCCAGCTAAGCAATTAGCCCCTGTCAGGTCTTCCTCAGGGGGGGCTGTGGCATGGGAGTTTTTTGGGGGGTTTTTTGTGTTTTTTTTTGCTTACACCCACCTAGCAAGCCAGTCCATCCACATGTGTCAGGACCCCTCATATAGCCCCAGTTCTGAGCTGAATGAGAGAAGAACCCTAATGCAAAATGAGTGGGTAATGCAGGGCCTGGACCACCTGGTGTGCAGCTTATGTGTGCCATCTGGCCCTGCTCGTGTCTAGTCTGGGGTGAACCACTATCATTAGCTGTGGCTGCTGTTGGGTCCAGTGATCTTATGACTTGGTGGGTCTAGCAGAACCCAGCTCAAGAGAGGTGGCTCTGGCTACAGAGTCACTTGATACCTTTTGGTGGGTGCTCTGTCCCCGTCAGGGTCCAGGAGCACTCTAGGGGCTATTATGTTTGGGGGTTTGGGGATGGC
Organism: Aplodontia rufa; assembly: GCA_004027875.1. Lineage (NCBI taxonomy): Eukaryota > Metazoa > Chordata > Mammalia > Rodentia > Aplodontiidae > Aplodontia > Aplodontia rufa. Next base: position 11,288 of record PVKS010049952.1, read on the forward strand.
ATCTGTCTATAATTCTCAGTTATAGATCGCAGGGCCTCGATTCAGAACCCTAAGAGTCTACATTGTGATTCTCCCATTGGTACTTGCTATAAATTCTAAATACATGCATCTACTCTCCCTAAATATGTGCATCTTTTCTTACCACAGATACTACAAATACAGTAAGTCCTGCCAGATCTTATGGTGCAAGGGGAGAAGCTAACACCACAACCTGAACTAACTACAAGACCTCTTTCCTGCTCTGAGCCCCAGTCAAAACCAACAACCCTCATATAGCTCAGGAAATGGGCCAGAACAGCATTTCCAGCCATGAAATTTGCTACCTTCAAACCCAAAAGAGCTTACCAAGAATGCTACTTCATCTGTTAGTGGGAGATAAGAGATGCAATAATTTTTCCCCTGCTTTGGAGGGAATGTTCAAGCATATCCTAAACAACTGGGACCCTAAAATCTCCT
>PVKS010049953.1:0-11754 GCA_004027875.1 Aplodontia rufa
TCTGTTGTTTCTGTTGAATGTGAAATATGGATTGAGGGTAGGAATGAGGTCCTGAGACTCCTTGCTGATTGCTCCCTTCCATGATATAGTTCATCAGATGGGTTTTTTTGTCCCCTCCTTTACATGGACTAGGGTTCTGTCAGAATAGTTGAGTTCAATAGCAGGTTCCCTAAGATGTGAACTAATTTTGATCTTTACAATATCCAATGCTACCTCCCAAGGTAAGGAAACATAGTCAAAATAAACATTAATCAAATACAAAACACCATATTACACCATATTATACTAATTACTTTGCTGCTTGTATAACTATTATAATGATTACTGTCTACAAGAGTAATTGTAGGTTAAGTGATTACCTCCTGAAAAGAAATAATTCTAAAATTAGAAGAGAAAAAGGGGAAAAATTGAGTAGAAGAAAAAGATGCACTATATATCTAAAGAAAAGCAAAGAAAATGTAGAGAGGAAAATACTTAGAGAAAAAATGGAGAAAAAAAGAAGAAAAAGAAAGAAAAATATTTAAAGGGATTTTTTAAAAGGAAGAAAAAGATGCAATATATAAACAAAAAATTAAAATGGTTATTCCTGAGTTTATCTTATTACAAGTTGGGTAAGCTGGTAAAAGTCCAATTGAGGAGGGGTTTTTCTTTCCTTTTTTTAAGAGAGTGAGGGACTATTGGACATAGAAAGAGGGAATTAAATTTTATTTAGTTTTTCATGTGGATTTTGTTGCTCTGACACTTCATTGTGTATGTGATCCTGGGGTTTGAACCTTAGTCCTTGTGCTTGCTGAGCCACTGCTCCAGCACACAAATTGAGGTTTATTGTTAGAAACTGGTAACCAGAAGCAGTGTAATTCACAAGGCACAGGCTTTCCATGATTCTAATTGTGGAGGGTAGGTTGCCAGGACAGGGTCTAGAGCTCATTCACCTGTGATTTTCTTTGATGCAATTGCCACAAAGAATTAAGGTTAATTCATGCACCAAGGTGTGGTCCTTTGCTGGCCTCCACTAGGGGAATTGTAACTCCAGAGGGCTTCCATTTTTGAAGTGTAGGGGTGAGAGTGCAGAGCAGCACTCTCTCTCCTGGATGTTTATGTAATTTCAGCAGACCTCCTGGACTCAGATGCTTTCCTCTCTCACATGTTCTGAACTTACCTTAGGAAGTCATTTAGCCCCTCTCATTTAGGAAGGGTGAATCAGGCTAAGTTCAGTTCCACTGTGATCATCCAGCCTGAGTCCTTTGGCTGATTGATGTCTGGGCTAGACCCAGTACCTTTCTTCTTGGTTCAGTCTCTGAATGTGACCAAGGTCCTGGAAGGATTATGGAGAAATCTGTTTTTGATTTTGGCCTAAGGGACCCCAAAATGGGGGGAGGGGAATGTAGGCAAACTGGATTCTTTTCCTTTCCCATGTGGCCGAGAACCCTAGGCTATGCAGCCTCAGGTCCTAACAGTTTCCCACTCAGTTTGGATTGCCCTTGGGACTGCAGCATCTCTAGGTGCTAATGAAAGGACTCTTGCTTGCCTACACTTTCAAAATGATGGCCATCCTTTCTCATCCTGAAATGTAAGAGACACTGTTATATCCTCAGGCTTTGTAGGCAATTCTGGATCTGCCCAATCTGGTCCTAGGCTTCTGTCTGAATGCAGGATTCACTGTGGCAAAAGTTTGAATTCCCAGTAAATCAGTGTTCTTTGTATACCCTCACACACATGCAGAACCCACAGCTGAAGTGACAGTGCCACAACTGCTGCTGCCTCTATTACTGCTACAGTGAGCTGTCCCTTACCCAAGAGACCAGCTGGGATTAGCAAAAATCTTTTTGCATTGCAATTTTTATAGATTTCCAAGTATCTGCAGTAGTATTCTGGTGAATTCTATCATGAGTGGGGGCACTCCTATTTAATGCTGTAGGACTGGTGGGATTTGAGTCCCAATTCAGATGCAGAAGACATGCAACTGGTCCACTACCCAATATGATCCCAAGTCTTGGCATCCATTTTCTTTCAGAGCTTGATATATGTTGTTTCAAGCCCTGCTCACTTTTATGATCAGGGATGAGAAGTCACTTGAAATTTGGACTCATGTTCTTCTAAATGTGATCTGTGTTTTTTCTCTAGCAGTTTTTAAACATGTCCTTGTACTGTATGTTAGGTATTTTCATAATGTGTCTTGGAGTGGGTCTGTTGTTATTTTGTATATTTGGATTTTTATAAGCCTCTTGAATTTGTGTTTCCAGTTCATTCTTTTGTTTATTTTCAAGATGATATACTTTGTCTTTGAGGCCTGAAAAATCTATTTTTTTAAAGAAAGAGGGGACAGTGAAAGAGAGAGAGAGACAAAGAAAATTTTTATTTAAATTTTCACATGGCCTTCATTGCTCTGAGAATTCATTGTGTATGTGGTGCTGGGGTTTGAACTCGGGTACTGGTGCGTGCCAGGCAAGTGCTGTAACTGCTGACCCATTTCTCCAGCCCCAAGGCCTGAAAATCTTTCTTCCAGGTGGTCTATCTCTATTGGGGATGCTTTCCATTGAGCTTTTTATTTTATTTATTTATTCCTTCATTTTAAGAGCTTTCATTTGATTCTGTTTCTGGATTTCTATCTCTTTATTGAAGTGGTCTTTCATATCCTGTTTTTCCTCTCTGTATTCCTTCCTTACTTCATCTTTTAGTTCATAGAATAATTTATATTTGAATTTTATTATTTTCTTCTCTGATATTTCTTCCACTGTGCTGTCATTAATGACTGTAGTTTAAGTATTATGGGTAATTTTTGATACTTTTTTCCCTTGTTTCATGGTATTTTCATGTCAACACATGTTTCAGTATTGTTCTGATTTGGGGCTGGAGTGGTAGCTCAGTGGTTTTAGTGCTTGCCTGGAAATCACAAGGACCCAGATTTAAACTCCAGCAAAACATACACAATTAAGTGTTGGAGCAACTTAAGGCCATGTGAAAAACTAAATAAAATTGTTTCTCTCTTTCTGTGTCTCTCTCACTATCCCTCTGTCTTAAAAAAAAGTAATGTTCTGATTTCTTCTTTTAATTCAGGGCTTACTTTGTGAGCTCTCTTTTCTTATGAACCCTAGGTTGGGTGGATTTCTGCACACTGGCATTTTAATCCATTGTGTGACTTTGTTGATCCCATTATCAGCCCCTCTTTAAGAGAATATTGAGACCTATTTACTACTTTCTCTTCTGAGCCAAGTCTCATTCTGTTCAATATTGGGAGAATGAAAGTTTGTTGCAATTGTTCTCTTCATTTCCTCAAATACAGTTAGATATGTATAGTAAAACTCTGAAATAGATTTCAATGTTTAGTAGTTTAATAAAGTTGTTAGTACCTGAAGTGGGTACTAGAAGGAGGAAGGGAAAACAATTGGTCATAAGTGTGGAAAGCAAAGTATGAAGGCGGGAAGAAAGAGGAGAGATGAAGGGGAGGAAATGAAAGTGAAAAGAGCCAAGATTAGTTATTTTGCACCAAGGTAAAAGGGGAGGAGAGGAAAGAGATAAAAAGAAAGAGAGCGGGGAGATTGAGACATGGAGATGGAGAAGCTAATATAGTTCGGTTGACACCAAGTTAAAAAGAAGCATTATCTGAATTTAGATGGGATGCAATTCAGCTATTTCAGTGATGTCTGGAAAATATGTGATCAATGGCCAAAACAGATTTTTAAGAGATCTTATAATTATCATGTTATTTTATTAGTTTTAAGATACAGATACTTCTATGAAAAATTATCCAATTGATAGAAAATATGTATTAAAATTAATAAAGCAAATGCATAGCTTTTCAAGGAAAAAAAGGAGCATTAGCCAGATGAGTTGTGCATATTAAGGCTGGTATGCACCACTTTCCTCTGGGAATGCTCCTTCTTTTCTATATCTGCTCCTCTTTTGTGGGGATGCTTCATGCAGTCCCAGAATTCCTATCCTTTCCTCTATTTATTTCCCTAGCCCATTTATTGATTGGATTATTTGTGGTTTTGGTGTTCAGTTTTTTGAGTTCTTTGTATATTTTGGATATCAGCCCTCAGTTTGAGGTATAGCCAGCAAAGATTTTCTCCCATTCTATATGTTCTTTCTTGACTCATGACTGATTCTTCATCTGTGCAGAAGTTTTTCAGTTCAATGGCAACCCACTCAGTTATCCTTGGCTTTAATCTTGCACTATGGGAGTCTGATATTTGACAAAGGAGCCAAAAACATTGTATGGAAAAAAAGATAGTCTGTTCAACAGTGTTGGATGAACTGTACAGCCTTATGATGAAACTGAAATTAGATACTTATCTCTCACCTAGAAAAAGTCAAGTCTAGCCTGGAGCAGTGGCTCAGTGGTTTCGGCACTTGCCCGACAAGCATGAGGACCCGGGTTCAAACCCCAGCACCACGTACATAACTAAGTGTTGGAGCAACTAAGGACATGTGAATAAGTCAATAAAGTTGTTTCTCTCTTTTTCTGTCTATCTCTCTTTAAAAAAAAAGAAAAAGTGAAATCTAAATGGATTGAAGAGTTAAAAATTAAATCAGCAGCTATAGAACTGCTAGAAGAAAAAATTGGATCAACACTCCATGACATCCATGTAGGCACTGCCTTCCTTAAAAAGACTCCATAGCAGAAGAGTCATTCTGAAAGGTTGGATTGGTTTGTATTCCCAGGGTTCTATTCAGGAGAGGGTGTCCTCATCACCTACAGCTGGGACAAGTCCTCTAAGTGGAGCAGAGCTGTGACCAGCAGGCTCCCTGCAGAGCAGAAGGTGATGGACAGAATAACACTGCCATGATGTGAAGGGATGCCTGGATGAAAGAAAGAGCCCTCTTCAAGGTCCTGCATCTCTACCCTGATACAGATACTCCTTGTTTACTTCCTGACCTGAGTTTTTCACTGCTAAGATTTCCTATAGTTTTTCCACTATTAAAGAAAGCAGTCTAATTTATGAAGGTTTTTATGCTGGTGCAGTGGAAGGAGCAATGGCTTAGGGTTGCAATTGAGGGTCTCTGTCCTGTGGACTCCAGTTCCTACATTGTGAGAAGAGAATTGCGTTAGACCATGTTTAGGAACTCATGCAATGCTTCACATTCGGTGATTCCAAATGATGGTGGTTTATTGCTAAAATGTGTCGTTTGCATTGTAAGTTTCAATCACTTTCCTAAAGACTGGTTTCTTTCATTTCAACTCATGGTAACCCTGAGATGGTACAGTTATATTATTTTTGTTTTACAGATGAGACACATGAGACCACAGGGTTTAAGTTATTTTGAAAGTGATGAAGCTTATTTTTTTCTTTAAACCACAAATATTTGCCAATACTTAATATGTACAAATATACTTACTTTTTCATGTGACCAGAGTCTTTTAGTCAGCTTGGAATAGAATAAATTTTAGAGCTCTAAAATTTTGTTTTTAGAGAGAAGGACAGGGAGAGAGGGAGAGAGAGGGAGACAGAGAGAGACAGAGAGAATCCATTTTTATTGAGTGTTTCACATAGCTTTTGTTTCTCTGACACTTAGCACTTAGTATGTGCTGGGGTTTGAACCCATGTACTTGTGCATGCCGGGCTAGCGCCATAACTGCTGAGCCACTGCTCTAGCCCCAAGCTCTAAAGAATTTGAGTAGCATTAGTTCAGAACCTTACTTATACAGTTAAAAAATGAAAACTTAAAAACATCATTCTATATCCAAATATATGTAAGATATTACATGTTCCTTATTGCCTAATTACTAATAATGATTGAGTTACATTTCATTTGCTAATTTAAAAATATGGAACAAAGGACACTGGTGGATTTTAACACATATTGCTTTGAATGCTTTTAAATTTATTAGATATTATGTTTCTTTTTTTCTTTTTCTTTTTTCTGGCATATTAGGAATGTGAAGACAAATTGGTGACATCTCTCAACTGGAAAAATTGTCCAGTGAAGAAGTCATCAAGTTTGCCTAGAAGCAAATGACTCTATTACAGAATGCCAAATCAAGGAGTATAGGTATTGGGTTGAAAATATTCATTTTGGTTAACAATGGTTGATTTTTAAAGAGTACATTGGCTTGTTTTATTTATAGAGGATTCCAAATGCATCTTAGTTATTGTAGTGGAATCTCACAAAAATATTTCACTACTTAATATACTGTTTACCGCTGCTTTCTTGTGTGTATTTTTATAGGTCTAAATTGCAGTTACCTTTAATTGGTAAGGCCAAAGCATGGGTTTCTATTTTTAAAATTTTGTGAAATTAAGCATTTTTTCCATCATGTGGATTGTAGATTCTTCTAAGTGTTTTTTCTAGAGGTGCCAAGTTGAAATGTTAAAGACAAAGTTGTAAGCCCAAAGACAGAATAAGAGTCCTGAGTAAAGCAAAAAGTTTACCATCCCTGGAAATCTGAAGTATATACATTTATGTGTATTTGTTGAGTCTCTATTCAATTTTCATTTTATTTTATTCCAAAGTGAAATATATCTTAATGTCCTTTCTTAGTGTAAGTGGATAAGCTCTTGAACATTTTTTTAAAAAGAGAGTACAGTGTGAGGGAGAGAGAGAGAACCAGAGAGAATCAACTTTTATTGAGTTTTTCACATGGCCTTCGTTGCTCTGATATTTAGTTGCATGTGTGGGTGCTGGGGTTTGAACCCATGTTCTAGCGCATGCCAGGCAAGTGCCATAACCACCGAGCCAACACTCCAGCCACTCTTGAACATTTTTGAAAATACTTATAAATGTTAACTGCCCAGCCTAAAACTAAGCTTTCTTTCTATCAGAAAAACTGAAATTGTGATTTTAAAGTTGGATCTGCTTATTATTAAGAGAGTATTTTATTTGGGAAGAAGTGCAATCCTCAGAGTTAGACATATTTTTAAAAGCTCAATTTACTGTTTATGTTTATGATGAGGTGAGTTATAGATTTATGTTTATCAGTTAAAAGGATTAAAAGCTGAAATGATGTGTTGTCTTGGTTTGTTTCAAAATTTTCAGAGTTCCCAGGTACAGTGGTACAGTTTTGCATGCCTGTAGTCCCAGCCACAGTGGAGGCAGAGGAGAATGAGTAGCATGAGACCAACTTGGGCAAGAAAGCAAGACTGTCTCAAACTGAAATCATTATAATTATAATTATAAAAAGGATTGGTAGGAAAACATAGTGGAAGGAGGAAGTAATTACTATTTGAGATGAACCAAAATTATTCCCACTTCACAATTGCTAAGCAGTCATCTCTACTTTTTGAGCACTTCTATAATAAAAGGGAAAAGAATAGGTAATGTTGTATTTGACACAGTAATAGTTTTCAATATGTTTGTTTCTGATGTGTATTCTAGTTTATCAGCTTTAGAGGGTCATTTTTTTACAATATACTTATCTGTTTAGTAATTAATTTCTTTTTTGATATGGAATCTTTACTTTTTAGAATCAGAATGAATTTGAAACACTCAAAACCTGTTAATGGAGAAAATGGATATTAGTAACATAATGAAAAATTTGTTAATAATGTTTGAATCATTATTGACTTTGAGGAAATAACAAGTGATAAATAGAACAACGCCATGGGTATTCTCATGCTGGAGACTGTCTTTCTGTTCCTCTTCTGCCACTTCCTCTCTGGTCTTCTTTGTATTCAGCACTCCTGTTAACTGTCAAAATAGGATTACTGAACTTTAGATCCCTTTCTATCTAAAATGAATATTCTCTGTTCTCTTCCTCCTACATCCTCCCTAATTGTGGCTGTTACCTCACACTTTGTCCCATTTTCTTGTCTGTCCCTCTCAAAAAACCCAGTCATGCATGCTACGAACTTCAGTGTTCTGTGATATATGCCATCTGTATGCAGATCTACATCCCAAGATGGGACTACAGATTCAAGTGTGACAGTTTTATGTAGCTACCTGGGGAAAAATATTCACACACATTTCGTATGTCATCTTCCCGAAGACCATAACCAAATCCCATCCCCTGACTGGTTCAGCAGCACCACTGGGTATTGTGCCTTTTGGCTTTAGAGATGCATGAACTTTCCTATTTCCTTTGTCCTCCAAATGTGTCAGTCATAGACCTGTGGTTGCTTCAGTATATCCCTCTATTGTATCCTGTCTCTCTCCATTTGAATGGTTTTCCCCTCCCTCCTGAAACAATTTTCGTCTTCTGTTTTCATGCATTTGTTTGTACTGCTTGTTTTCTAAGTCTGCTGCACCATTTTCCAGGAAGTGACCTTAGTTATGATCTAATGCACTGCTTTCTTGCATCGGGCCCCTCTGTGCTCTGGCATCTCAATCACATTCTGGGTTGTCCATCCTGCTTGGGTAGAGCACATCTATCTGTAGCTTCCTTGGAATGAATACATGGAAAGTAAATATTTCTGTTTTCTCCTACTTAAAATACATTTATATTATTGTTTGTGTATGGTTCTAAGTTGATACACTAGTCAAAGTTTCTACATCTGCTTTGATCTTTTTTTCTTCTATAGTATAGCTTCTGTTTTTGGACTTCTTTCTCATAAGAAATTCAGAGAAAGGTAGTCCTAGAGCTGTCAATAGTGTCTGCCAATGGTGTCATGAGCACACAGATTGCCCTGCTCTCCATGCTCCTGTCTTCATCATATTTCTGGGAGAACAGGAATTTTAGATTTTAGTTTTAATATTGTATTTAAAAGGCAGGCAAAAAAGAAGCAATTGATCATTGAGGTAGAAGGAACTAGTCTACAGAATATGCCACAAAACTTTGGGAATATCATCTACAATTTTATTTTCATTATCATTTTCTCTAAGAAATATCATTGACTTCTGATTTTTCCATCACTTTATGGAAATGTTTATTTTGGTATTTAAGTGTTTAATTTTAAAGATTTCATTCTTGAAATCTGAATCTTTTTTCATGAATCTTATTTATCTTATTTAAAGATGGAACATGTTCTGTTTTTCTGAGGAAATAAATTCATGGTCACTTTAAATTTATTTTTGCTTTTGCAGTGTTTCATTTATATTGAACTATTTTCATTTTGATCAACTGTGCATGAAAAGAAGGCTAGGATGTTGAAAATGAAATGCATCTTCCTATATGGCAAGGTATTAAGACTTTTTTCACTTCAGATTTTCATGAAGCTCATCTGTTTCATGGCACTTTGGCATGCTTGCTATAGACATTGTATTTAACTGACACAGCTCATTCTTGGACTATGTTAATTCTTGGCATTGAGGTTGTGCTCTAGTTCACGCAATTAGAATATTATAATGATATCTCTTTTATGAATGTGCAAAGAATTCTCATACGAAACTGGGGGTTGGGGGATTGCTACATCAAAAGGTATAACAATTCAACTTTATGAGATTTTACCAAATATTAAAGTATTAAAATACTTTTCACTTCCACTAGTAATGTCCAGGGAAACTGTGGGTCCATATTCTCCCCAGCATTAAATTTTCTCATATAATCATGACTGTTTAATAGTGTAAAATGATAATGAGATTGAGAACATCTTTAAAAAATGTTCTGCTTCTGCAAACTCTTTCCTTTTGGGAGTTCTCCAGGTCCACATACAGGTGGTCAGCGCTACCAGCTGAAGCATGGCTATCATGGCATGTTTATGTTAATAAGCCTTTCATCATTGTGACAAGCACCTGAGTAAAATAGAGGAGAAAGAATATGTTTTGATTCTGGGTTTCATAGCTTTTCACTTGGTTCGTATCTGATGTTTACTTACTGGCAGAAGTTGTTGGTAGAAGGTTACTCAGCTCTTGAAAACCAGGACACAATGGGAGATATGGAGAGAAGGAGAGGAAAACAGGGAGGGAGGAAGAGAAATACAGAAATAAGGAGGAGGAGGCGCATGTGAAAGAGAAGAAGGAGAAATAGAAGTGAACAGGAAAGATATAGTTATTGAGGCACACCCTGCTGAGGTCTTTCTCCAACTATGCCCAACCTACCTAAAGTTCCTATCACCTCCCAATTGTTCATTGATTTTGAATGATTAATTCATGATAAACTCAGAGTACTTACCATGAAATGCTTCCCCAAAACCTCACCTGTAATCATTGCTGCTATGGGGACTAAACCTTCAACCCATGAACCTTTTGAGGAACATTACAGGTGCAGACCCTAGTAGCTTCTCTTTGGCAGGTCCAAGCTGAATCTTTACTGTTTGGTGTTCAAGGTCTTTTTGAATCAATAGATATTTTAGGTTTGTTTAGGTTCTCTGCATAATTTTTCCTTAGGCAGGAATATTGAGAATTTCACTGGCAGTAGTGGAGCTGGATTGCAGCACTCAAATCTGTGGCTCAGGCCTGTCCTGAAGGATGGTCTCAGGTGTTGGGGTTGTCCTGTGGTGTACCACTTTGGTGCCACTTACTGCCTCTCTGCCCATCTCTCCCCAGAGCTGGTAATGTTTCCTGATGATACTGATATATTTTATGTCATAAATTCATGAATAAAATACATTTTTTTTTACTAAAAGTACCTTCCCTAAAGAGGAAAACAATGAGTGTATCAAACCCATACTTCCCTCTCATGATGCAGAGGGGCTCAATATCACCAAAGGATCCTTCAAAGAATCATTTTCTGGTGTCTCAGTGGCAGTGCTAAAGTATCACATTATCATTGTTATATTTTCCTTAAAATACTGACTGTATAACTTTGAAATTACCAATCAATAATCTGCTACTATCTTTATTATTTATACCATTGAGAAACAAATTTGTAACTGTATCATAAACTCATCAATTAAAACATTTGTAGCTTTCAAAATAGAATTGTTTTCTTATGTAATCAGATGTACTGTGTTGATTTTGAATACCATTCTTATCAGGTATTCCCAGAGATAGCAAACAAAACGTATAGAATGTGTGATTTGGTCAAATTGAATTTCTGTTACCCAGAGTATGGCAGATTAAATAATGTGAGTTTTACATTTGGATCAAATGAAGCATTATTCTGAAATGCTTCTGGGAGATTTTTGAGATTTCTCAGATGTTGAAATATTTTCATTTACATGAGATATCTTGGGGACAATGTTTAATTCTAATTAAGAAAGTCATTTGTGTTTCACATATTCCTCTCACATAACCCTCTCTTTTTTTCAAATAAAATTCACATTTTATTTAGTTTGAAAAAACCTTTGCAAAGTATATTTTCTTCTCCAAAAGTAACACTATATAATTACTAGTTAGACACAAAATATTAATTTCATAGGTTTTTCCAGATTTTGCTAATAGATCTTAGTGAAGAAATAAATATAGTCATGGGAAATTATAGAAGAAAACAGATAAATCAGTTGCCAATGTTGATGATTTGATTTTGTCTAGATTCCAAAGCGGAAGTGCTCAACATTTACCTGCTATCAATGATACAATGATGTAGGCTTAACACAAGAATGTAAATAACAATAACATGTGAGTCACCAATTTAAAATTTTACCGCTTTTTCATATTATATACACAGGCCGTCTACGCGGCCAGTAAATCTTCCCCACGGGCTGGGTATTAAAGGATAAGTCCTAATGCCCAAAGTTTGTTAGAAGTAGCAAAATAATCCCTATATAAATATCCTTTTGTTAGTTTTTAGGAAGAATTGTCTTCTGGGAATGACCTTTGTTAATCCACTTCTTGGAGCTAGGTGTAGTCCTGAATTTAAGTCACTGGAGTGATAGAGAGGGAGAGGAGGAAGGGTGAGGGGAAGGGCTCTTTGTTAGTATCTCCGTATCTAGAAGACAGTTTGCAATTATAGCCACAGATCTATATGTGCTTTTTGGTAAAGTAGTTGTGTTTATT
>PVKS010049954.1:0-11757 GCA_004027875.1 Aplodontia rufa
GAGAAGGAGAGGGAGAGAGGGAAGGAGGGAGGGAGGGAGGGGGGGGGAGAGAGAGAGAGAATGAATGAATGAATTTTTATTGAGTTTTTCACATGGCTTTCATTGCTCTGACACTTAGTTGTACACATGGGTGCTGGGGTTTGAACCCATGTGCTTGTGCATGCTGGACAAGCGCTGTAACCGCCGAGCCACCGCTCCAGCCCCCAGGTTAAGCAGTTTTAAAAAATATGTGTTAAAATATATATTTCCAACTGTATCATTCTGTTTTACTTTGTCTCCTTCCAGTATCTTTCCTAAACATGTAGATAACCACTTTGATTATTTAACTTAGTCAGAGTCCAGCTGTGCGTGTGGGGGGAGTGAAGTTGTGTGTATATTTCTGGGTATTCTACATATGTAATAAACAGAATTCAGGTCACAATATATAACTTCTCAGGTCTTGTCTTTTTTCACTTAACACTGTAACATGAATATTTTCCTGAAGTTTCAAATATTCTTAGGGACCATGATTCAAAATTATTAAATAGTAACCCATTGATCAGCTATACCATAATTTTCCTAACCTTTTGCTATTGTTGAATATTTCAGTATTATAAATAACATGGTTAATAACATCATGGCATGTATATCATTGATTATTCTCCTAAGATAAACTCCTATAAGTATCATTTACAGATAGCTGTTTGAAAGTTTTTGATTCACCTTAGACAACTTGCCTCTTAAAAGATTTGACAAGGATCATTTTTCCAGGCTTTAAAAAAGTCTGACCTAGGGGCTGGAGCGGTGGCTCTGCGGTTTCTGCGCTTGCCTTGCACACTTAGGGATGCGGGTTCAAACCCCAGCACCACATACACAATGAAGCGTCTGAGCAACAAAAGCCACATGAAGAACTAAATAAAATTGGTTTCTCTTTCTCTCCCTCTCACTGTCCCTTTCTCATAAAAAAAAGTTTGACCTATCTTTAAACTCTTTTATTCACTTGAACTTTTACTTGAATTTTTAATATTTTTCTACTTAAGTAATGCTAAATATTCCAAATAAAATATGGGGCTAGGCCTGTGGCTCAGAGGTCGAACTTGTTTAGCAAAAACAACTAAGATAAAAGCTTAATCAGGTGGCACTTCTTCCCCCTTTAAATAACATTTTTTTCAAACATATTTTCACATGTTACTCGATGCTCTCAACACAGTGCCCATTTCATAGATGAAGGAATCGAGCAGAGAAGGGTTAATGGCTGCTCCAGGTCCTGCAACCAAAAGCAGCCAGGTGAAGCTGGCACAGGTCCCTTCTCCTTCCTTGCTGTTTCTCATCAATGTCTGCGGGGTGGTTGCTATACATAAAATCAAACCGCATCTCTGAAGCAAAAGACAGGGTCAGCATGAGAAAGGCAAGAGATCAGGGGATGGGAGGAGAGGCAGAGAGGATATTGAAAACACTGTATTGCTGAATTGGGTGCATCTAGGAATACGTGACAATTAATCCCATCATTATATAAAACTATAATGCATTAATAAAAAATAAATAAAAAAAAGACAGGGTCAGAGTAAATCAACTTCTTTCCCTGCTCCTTTTAAAAGCCTGGCTACAATCATATTAAAGAAATAAAACAGAAAATAATAATGCAGGGGCTGGACTGGTGGCTCAGCAGTTAAAGTACTTTCCTGGCATGCGCAAGGACCAGGGTTCAAACCCCAGCACCACATACACAACAAGTGTTGGAGAAACGGAAACCAGATGAAAACTAAAATAAAACTGATTCTCTCACTCTCTCAGAAAAAAAGAAAGAAAAGAATAATGGAGCTGTTCAGTTCTTGTCCTAAATGGTCTGTAATTGATGTGTGCATAGAGAACTTTCAAATGGCAAACTTCAGCTTTTTTGTTTTTGTTTTTTTAAAGAGAGAGAGGAACAATGAGACAGAGAAAAAGAGAAAATCAGTTTTATTTAGTTTTTCATATGGCTTCCATTGCTCTGACACTTGGTTTTGTACATGGTGCTGGGGTTCGAACCCACATCTTTGAGCGTGCCAGGTAAGCACTCCCAGCCCCAAAATTCAGCTTTTTAAATCATGCTCTTGCTTTATTTGAGTTGTAGTAAATGAACTCATTGAGTGAACACATTTCCTTAGTAAAATTCATATATACTATAGTCATTAAATCAAAATACACTTTTCTCTACTGGTCTCTGGCAGAACAGGACAAAGGCAAGCTCTTGAACAATCTATTTGGTGGCAGTGCAATCCTAGATAATTACTAAATTTGCTCTTTGTACTTTTTTTCATGCTGGATTTGGTCTAGTCATAATTTTTCAGAAATATATTTTTATAAGTTTTCTGATATTAATAATGTTCTCATTACTTAGATGCATTTTCTTCACGTAATATCTTACACAATAGTAAAATAATTAAAACACATTTGCAAGGTCTCCTTGAAAACTATTTTCACTGTGTTTTCAGTAAAATGTAGGCATTCTACCAAAAACAAAAGAAGTCAGAAGCAGATTCAATCTCAAAATATTCTCCAGGGGCTGGAGCGGTGGCTCAGTGGTTACGGCACTTGCCCAGCATGTGCAAGTACGCAGGTTCAAACCCCAGCACCATGTACACAATTAAGTGTCAGAGCAACAAAGGTCATGTGAAAAACTCAATAAAAATTAATTCTCTGTTTCTCTCTCACTGTCCTTCTTAAAAAAAAAAAAAATTCTCCAGATCTGCCACTTGTCCTGTGTCCCTCTTCTTAAAATGTGCCTCTTTGGGTCCTGCGATTCTACTTCCACACAGAGCCATACCATCTCACGTTTGGGGTACGCTTTCACTCTTCTTTCATTGTCTTTAGGAATACACACTAGCAGCCTGCTCTTGCTACTCCACATTTCTCCCAGTAATGTCACCCATGCCTGCTACTTCATTATTCCTTGTACAATTACGACGACATCTGAATAGCAGCCTCAACCCTAAGATCCAGAGCCTCATGTCCAACTGCCTACTTGAAATTTCCAAAAATATCTCATTCTTAGTGTGTCCAAACCAAACTCCTTTCCCCTCAGTCTTGGTGAATGAAAATACCACCATCCACCACAGAGTTAAAATCAGAAAAGGCGGACCTTTTTTATCTACTCCCTCTCTCTCAAACAACAGTCACAAGGCCTCAGAGATTCCATCTTCTAAATGTGTCACAGTTCCTTCCTTTCTATGCTCTTCCTGTCCAGGAGCACTTTCCAAGACTAACACTAAGAAAACCTAAACCAAAGCAAAAGCATCTTCGCAAATCGTTCTCTCTGTCTGCTGGTTTTCCTCCTTCCACCCATCCTCTGTGCTATTCCTGAGTGATTCTTTGAGAATGTAAATTTGCACACTTTACACATACTAGGATGGTTATAATTTTAAAAAAGGAAAAATAGTATCAATGAGGATGTGAAGATACTGTAATACCTGTAACACTGCTGGTGGAGATGCAAAATTATACAGCCACTGTGGAAAACAGATTGTCAGTCCCTTAAAATCTAAACAAAATTATACAAACTAAATGGAACTACCACGTGACCGGCCTCCCAGACCCAGGTATACACAAAAGAACCGAAAGCAGGGGCTCAAACTGATATTTTGTATATCATTCATAGCAATACCATTCACAATAGCCCCACAGTGGAAATGACCCAAGTGTCCACAAATGGATGAATGGATAAAGAAAACATGGCACACACACAATGGATTATTATTCATTTATACAGATGAACAGAATTCTGATAATGCTACAACATGCGCAAACCTTAAAGAAAGTACGTTAAGTAAGGTAAGCCAAACATCCAGGACAAATATGTGATTTCACATGCATGACATATGTAAAGTAGGCAAATTTACAGAGCCAGAAAGCAGAAGGAAGTTAGCTGGGCCTGGGAGAAAGGGACGGAGAGGGTCTTGTTCAATTGGTACAGTTTCATCTGAGGTGATGAAAAAGTCTGGGGACTAAACAGTGCTGATGTTTCACAACACTGTGAACGTTACTGATGCCAATGAATTGTATGCTTAAAAGTAGCTCAAAGGATACTACTCGGCCATTAGAGAGGACGATATTATGGCTTTTGATATCAAATGGATGGAGATGGATAGAATTATGCTTAGTGAAGTCTCCCAATCTCAGAGACTCAAGGGCCGAATGGTTTCTCTCACCTGTTGATGCTAGCATATATGGGGAAGCAGTAGGGCTGACGGCTAACCTAACAAAACTGCAAATTGAATGACTTTCAGAGTAATAGGGGGATGGCTCTCTAGGATGCTTGGAGGTGTAGGGAGGGGGATGGGGGGAGGGTATATGAAGAACTCATAGGAGTCTGGAGATTGGGAAGATGGGGGAACCATCCCAGAAGCCGATGTCATTCCTCCACGAGCTACCCATTTAACACATGAGTTCTTCTGGGGGAAACTGCAATAGGTGAAACCCAAGGTGGTTATCCATGTTTTGGCATTTTTCCTGGATAACAAAGTTTATATCCATTGATTGCTAATGTTTTGATAATGTTTCCCCCTCAACTGTATCTCTATATACTTCTAATAAAAAAAAAAGTAGCTCAAAGGGCAAATTTCATGGTATCTATACTTTACTACAAGAAAGTGGGAGAGGCAAGCAATTTTTAAAAAAATGTAAATCTGATAAAGTATATTTGGTACGCTAAGTTACTAAATATTTCAATAAAAACTGGAAAAGTAAAAAACAATAATATATATATTTATATATATATATAAATAAATCAAATAGAAATCAGTAGAAGAACAGTATCAGGGGTAGGAGGAGGTGAGAGGAGGGAAGTGCTGGGGAGGGATGTTGGCCAAATTGTATTGTTATATTGTGTGCATGTATGAATACATAACAGATCCCACCATTATGTTCAACTATAATGCACCAATATAAAATGCAGAAAAAATAATGTTCATAGCAGTACTATCTGATCAAGTTTGTCTCATGCTTAAAATTCTTCAGTTTCCTATCACATTCAAGGTAATTTTTAGGCTCTTGAGTTCAGCAGACCTTCCTGACATCATCCATGTTCATCCCCCAAATCTCATCACTCACGCACCTCTGTGTGCACCCTCTATTCTGAATACTGCCCAAATCCAGGGCACAATTTCATGCCTTGTATGTCTGCACCATTGTTCCTTCCACCTAATACGCCTTCTCCACTCTTGCTGTGTAGGTTCATTTCTACTCGCCATTTCAAACAACTTGTCACCTTCTCCAGGGAACCCCCTCTCTCCTCATCCCAATCTTATTTAAACCCCCAGCTTTCTTTCTTGCCACAGTTGTCCAGGTCCCTATTATAACAGTTATGGTGAATGACATTATTTGTATCTTTCTAACTTATAAAGTTTCTTGTATCTTGCCCATTTCTCTCCCTCCTACTCTACCGAGTATCATAGTAAGTTCTCAGTAAACATTTAATGGCCATATTCCACAGAATTTTCAAGACCCCTTTCAAGACGAAGCTCTCCACTCAAAACCAACGGTGCCACAGAAAAGCTGATCATTCTCATACATTCTTTCTTTTGTTAAAAAACAAACAAACAAATTAGCCAGCAGGACTGGAACAGTGGCTCAGTGATTATGGCACTTGCCTGGCATGAACAAGGACATGGCTTTGAACTTTAGCACCATGTACACAACAATGTGTCAGAGCAACGAAATCCACATTAAAAAAAAAAAACTAAATAAAATTGATTCTTTCTCTAGCTTTCTCTTAAAACAAACAACAGAAAAACAACATAAAAAAAACTAGCCAGGTGCAGTGGCACAGGAGACTGAGGCAGAGGATAACAAATTCAAAGCCAGCCTTAGCAATCTAGCAAGGCCCTAAGCAACTTAGTGAGCCTGGTCTCAAAATAAAATATAAAAAGGGCTGGAGATATGGCTCAATGGTTAAAAATGCTCCTGAGTTCAATCCTAGTACCAAAAGATAAAAAAAATTTAAAAAAATTAAATACTCTTTGACCTGGGGATGTAACTGGGTGTTAGAGCACTTGCCTAGAATGCACTGGGCTCTGGATTAAACCCCAGAACCAATAATAATAATAATATAATAATAATAATAATAATAATAATAATAATAATAATAAATTAATAATAAGTTAAATTGAAAAATTAAATAATACTCTGAGGCTACATTAAAGAAATCAGCCTTATCTCCACTGACTGGCTTTCATTCCCTGAGTCTCTGGAAAGGATATTGTACAATCAGCACTTTATGACATCCATGAAGTATTTTGAAATCCATTGCTTCATTGGAGGGCACAGAAGAGGGTGAGGAAAAAGCAGGACAGGGGCAGAATGGTGAAGCTGTAGGACAGAAAGTCAATCAGAGGGACGTATAGTCTACTGCCGCCACACGGCCTCTTCAAGTAGGGGAGGGAACAGGTCAAACGCTAGTCCAGGACTTACCTGCTGCCACTGGGTGCTGACATTTCTATCTTTGTTGAAAGAAGATAGGTAAAAGGATTCTGAGAAAGGTTTTCCACCACTTTTTCTGTCATGATTTCTGACCTGGAAGGAAGGAGGCCTTGGGTCACCCCTACCCAGATGTGCTGGGAAACAGCATGTCTGCCACAGGTACCCCACCCCGCCCAGGAGCAGAGAGATGAGGAGGCTGGGCAAGGCGAGGGAATGCCATGCTCAGAATCAGACTTTCTAATGCATATGTAGTGTTCTCCCAGCTAAGCGTTTACATAAAGAAGGCAAGTATCCAGCTTCCACTATGAACATTAAGCAAATTAACCTCATGCTGACATTTCTGAGTCCTAGCTTCTTCATTTTCTCAAATGTGGGCAGTTAAGTAGATGCTCTTTAGTGTTGCCGGCTGCCAAAAAAATAACCAATCTGTCAGTATTTTACATGTTTCTGGTCCTTCCCCCAGGACTGACTCCATTTTCCTACTTACTCCAAAACCACATAAGGCTTTAATGCTGCCCCCTATGTGGCAGAAACACTGGTACCTTCGGCACTCACTGTTCCCACTTCAATTTAGATCATAATAGTGAACAGTAGTGCTTAGGGTTCTGAAGATGAAGGGAGGAAATAAAAAGGACTAACAGTCACTTTTAGCTCAAAGTGAGTGAGGACTGTCAATTGATAATTTAGGATGAAAAATGGCCAACAGCTCTAGACAGACTGTCACTTGGTCCACTGCAATGTTCATGAGCATCCATGTCAATGGAAGAGACTAAGTGAATACAGATAACCAAAATCAGGAGAAAATCCTCCAGCTGTTTATACATGGCTTGGGAAGTGCTTTGGTCCTTTATTTGAGTAACGTTCATTCTGTTGCCTTGAGAATCAAAGCTAAATTGTGAAGCGTACTGGGAAGAACTTAGTCAAAAAGCGCTGGGATACTGTACTATGCCCTTATCTTGTCCCTCTAACTCAGAACTGTCCCCCTCACTTACGGTGGGGAACTATGATCGACTTTCACACCTGCGCAAGTGCCAGCCTAAGAGGAGTTGCTGCCTTTATTTTGCTCTAATCTTAGATGAACTGTCATCTTCATTTTGTCCTAATGTTTTCACCGCGTAAGCTACAGCTTTAGAGACTCATGAACGACTATTTCAGGCTACAGGCTGCAGTAGACAACAAAACCCAAGCAGCAGTTAAATATTCTCTGCACTGACCTTCCTACCTGCATGGCCTAACAAATGTGGAAGCAAGAGTTCCAACTGATTAAACTGACACAGATAACCAAGGATTGATTTGTTATCCTATAATCGATGAGCAAGGTGGTAAGTGGTATTTATTATTTTAAGCCAAACATGCAAGATGTTCTCCTTCTGGTTAATTCTGATAAAGAGGGCAGGTATCTAGCTGTGACCATAAACATTAAGCAAATTGACCTCACACACCTACCTCTCCCTCAGACTCCAGCTGACCCTCCTAGATATCCAACAATCATCAGAGCTGGATGGAGAAGCTCCACATCAGTCAGTGTCAGGTAGCAGCTGGGTGGATGATCGTGTTACTACTACATACTTTATATCTCGGTATAGTCTTCGCAGATTTTATGGCATTTTTTTTAATAAAAAAAATGGGGTACAACCATTACATAAAGTTTTTTTTCTAATGTGCTGGTATTACTTAAAAATTATTTATTACTAAACTGTCCTTGCTGCAAGATTAGGATGCACAGAATATTTGTGAATATGCATTAATGTGGTAGTGATGATTACACAGTAAAATAAAATATTTTGAAATAATAATTTAAGTAGTCATGTTTTTCTTTCTTCCCTAGTGTCACATTTGACGGTGTTGGCGCAACAATCCACTTACTGGGATGGGTCCATATCACTTCCTTTGCGTTTTCTCGGAAACTCCATCACATGTGAGCAGCAGGATCCAACCACAGGCGGTTTTACCCCTGCGCTCAGGAGACTGGAAAACCCAGGAGCAATGCCTGAGTTCTCCTCCAGCAACGAGTTACCTATGAGAGACGATAAGACACATATTTTAAACACTAACTTGTACTTCATATATCACCATATCTCACAATTTAAATGCCTTCTCTGTGTTGGTATTTTAAAAATACTAAGAACAACATAATTAAAAACTAATTATAGTGAGTGTGGTGTTGCATGCCTGTAATCCCAGCGGTTTGGAAGGCTGAGGCAGGAGGATCACAAGTTCAAAGCCAGCCTCAGCAACTTAGCAAGGTCCAAAGCAACTCAGTGATACCCTATCCCAAATAAAAAATTTTTTAAAAAATGTGCTAGGGAAGTGACTCAGTGGTTAAGCACCTCAGGTTCACTCCCTGGTACAGGAAAAAAAAAAAGACTATACACATTTGAACATCAGTTAGAAATGTATTTATTCACATATTTAAAGTTTACTTTTCCGTATCTAATTGTGAAGGAAATTTGAATATTGTACAAAATATGGAAAAAACAAAAAAAAAGGAAAATGAAAGAAAACCAAGGTACTATTTTTCTTAATTTATTTTTTAACTGATACATAAAAAACAAAAACAAGTACATATTAATGGGGTATCAACCAATGCCTGAGATATTTCCTTTTAAGAGTTTTTCTATAGTGGTCATTACAGTAATTTAAATCAAAGTGCAGTCTTTATTTGCATATAATTGTGACATAACTTTCTAGTGTTATTGCAAAGTCATTAAAAACTATTATTTTTCTTTAAAAGAGAGGGGGACAGAGAGAGAGAGAGAGACAATCAATATTATTTAGTTTTTCATGTGACCATCATTGCTCGATTACCTGATTGTGTTTGTGGTGCTGGGGTTTGAACCCACATACTCACACATGCCAGGCAGGCGCTGTAACCACTGAGTCACTGCTCCAACCCCATTAAAATAATTTTTAATGGGGTTGGGGATTTAGCTCAGTGGCAGAGTGCTTGCTTACCACGCACAAGGCCCCAACTTTGGTCCTCAGCCCTAAAAAAAAAATTATTTTAATGTCTATATGTATCATCCTGTGCTAGATGCATCATAGTTACTTAACCACTCTCCTACTGTTAGAATCTGTGTTTATTTTTATTTATGTATTTTGCCATGGATAATACACATTTTAGTACATATAATTTTTTTTACCTATTTCTGGTTATTTCTCTTGGCTAGTACCAAGAAATGAGTTAGTAAGATCAAGAGGTGTATTTTTTAACCCTGAATTGCCAAGTCTGACAGGAAAATCATTTTTGTTTCCAGTGTGCCTTTTTCAAAATCTTACAAAATGTAAAAGTCAGAATAAATGAACCATAAATACCCAGTAGCCTAAACCTGGGCCTCCTAAAATACTATTTTTCCTACGAAAATGGATATAACAAGTGTAAACTCATTTGTGCCTAATGTAGATTGAAAATATATGCAACTTTTCTAGGAGAAGACTTTTAATACATCTCTAAAAATAACTGATAAACTAAGCATTCAAAAAAAGAAAGAAAAAAGGATGTGGAAGATGTAATCCACACAATGGATGAGACTGATATAAAAGGCATATGAACCACTATATCTAGGAGCTCCAAAAACTAGTGTATGTTTTAGGAAACCCATGGGGCTTCTCTGTAAAGACTGGTGACATATGGAGCCAAAATGCTCAAGTCTTAAGAATTTCAAATAATTGCTATCATATATAGAATGTTTTCTGACTACCAGGTAATAATGCCAGAAACTAATAACAAAAAGATAACCAGAAAATCCCTACATCTTTGGGAGACAACTCATGGAACAAGAAAGAATTTTAATGTTCTTTAAAATATTTGAAAGTATTAGGAACAATATAGGACCCAGAAGAAAGGCAAAGGATCAGGGGATGGGAGGAGGGAGGTAGAAGGATGTGGGTGGGGGGATATATAACAAGTGTATTGCTGAATTGTGTGCATTTAGGAATACGTGGCAACTAATCCCAACATTATGTAGAACTATAATGCACTAATAAAAAATAAATAAAAAATATTTCAAAGTAAATAATTTTAAAATGTTATACATCAAAATGTGTGGAAATGCAAAAGTATTACTTAGAGGGAAATTTTAACCCTAAGTATTTTAAGGAGAAAGTTTGAAATTTAATGAGATAATATTTTAAGAAATTAGAAAAAGCGCTTGCTTCGGTAGCACATATACTAAATTGGAATGATAGAGAAGATTAGCACAGCTGCTGAGCAAGGACGACATGCAAATTTGTGAAGCATTCCATATTTTTAAGGCTTCTGAAAGTTGCCACCAAATCTACATATTCCAGTTCCCCATTCTTCAAAATCAAACCTTTCGCAACATGTATGCACTAAGACTGTTTCGATTGCTTTTTCCAGTTTTTTTTTTTTTAATTAGAAGTATATAGAGATACAATTGAGGGGGAACCAACATCAAACCATCAGTAACCAATGTATATATACTTTGTTATCCAGGGCTAATGCCATGTCGTGGATACCCTGCTTGGGTTCCCCATGTTGCCGTTTCCCCCAGAAGAACTCACGCGTTAAATGGGTATCTCGTGGAGGAATGACATTGGCTTCTGGGATGGCTCCCCCATATTCCCTCTCTCCAGTCTCCTATGAGTTCTTCGTACACCCTCCCTCTCCCCACGCCTCCAAGTATCCTAGGGAACCATCCCCCTATTACGCTGAGAATCATACAATTTGAAGTATTGTTCGGTTAGCCGTCTATCCTACTGCTTCCCCATGTTTTCTAGCTTCCACAGATGAGAGAAACCATTCGGCCCTTGAGTCTCTGAGATTGGGATACTTCACTTAGCATAATTCTTTCCATCTCCATCCATTTGATATCAAAAGCCATAATATCGTCTTCTCTAATGGCCGAGTAGTATTCCATTGTATATATGTATCAAAGTTTTTGTATCCACTCGTCAAATGAGGGGCATCTGGGTTGGTTCCATAGTCTAGCTATATTAAATTGAGCTGTTATAAACATTGAGGAAGCCACATCACTATAATATGCTGACTCTAAGTCTTTTAGGAAAATCCCCAGGAGTGGGATAGCTGGATCATAAGGTGGTTCCATCCTTAGTTTTTTGAGGATTCTCCACACTGCTTTCCAGAGTGGCTGAACCAGTTTGCAGTCCCACCAGCAGTGTAACAGTGTTCCTCTTTTCCCACAGCCCCTCCAGCATCTGTCGTTGTTTGTATTTTTCATTTTTGCCACTCTAACAGGAGTGAGGTGGTATCTCATTGAAGTTTTGATTTGCATTTCCCTTATAGCTAATGATGTAGAGCATTTTCTCATATATTTATGGGCTTTCTGGACTTCCACTGGA
>PVKS010049955.1:0-11752 GCA_004027875.1 Aplodontia rufa
CAAACTGGTACAGCCCCTCTGGAAAGCAGTATGGAGAATCCTCAAAAAACTAGGGATGACTCCACCATACGACCCTGCTATTCCACTCCTGGGAATCTTTCCAGGGGATTTAGAATCAGCACATTACAGTGACACAGCAATATCGATGTTCATAGCAGCACAATTTACTATTGCTAGGCTATGGAAACAACCCCGGTGTTCCTCACTGGAAGAATGGATTCAAAAACTATGGTACATTTATACCATGGAATATTACACAGCAATTAGAAACAATGATATTGTAGCCTTCGAGGGTAAATGGATGGTTATAGAAGAGATCATGATGAGTAAAATCAGCTTAACCCAGAGATCTAAGGGTCGATTGTCTCCACTCATCTGTGGAGGTGGGGTCTAGACCCTGGACAATGAGAAAGTTGGTCTAGTAGCATGAGTTAAATCCAGATAAGATGTAATGCTTTATAATCTAATACTTTTTTTAGAGTTTTAATGGGAAGGGGAAGGGAGGGATAAGAGAGGGTAATTGGGGGGGGTCACTCCTGGGGATAATTGCAATATCCAGAATATATACATATTTTGTACACATTTTATATTATTTTGTTAAAATCTTGTAAGGTTGCTCAAAATAAAAAATTTAAAAAAATCCAAAAAAAAAGAGTTGAAAGCAAAATCAATACAGTAATAGAATAGGTCATCTACTCATTATGAAACTCTTTAATTGCTGTATAAAGATGACCTTCTGTAGAAACTATTGTATCAGCACCTTTACTCTAGAAAGTGCATTAGAAAATGAACTTTATGATGTTATGAAATTTTGGTTTCCTTGACAGTCCCAGTAATATAAATAATCTTTCTGTAAGATAATGTATGATAATCATATTCTAAGTAATAAGAATTTTGAAATAACTGTTTTTTTATCCTTTGAAACTGTTTGTACTATGAATGAAAACTTCTTCCATCTTTTGAATTTATGAGTGTATTAAAAAGTAAGGGAAATATTTTAATTTTTTTAGTTGATTCATTTTATAGAGAGGAAAGATAATTTCCATACTCTGGCTTTCATTCATTTTAATAATTACGTAGTACAATCTCAGGACAGTTATTTTATTTGTCGGTTTTAGAGGGAAATAAAGGTTTTCCTTCATTGTTTGTATGTCACTTATAGCAGATTGAAACATCAATGGTTGATATGAAAATATGCATATTTACTGAAAGTGTTCTTGACTGTAGCTCATATTCCTCACTCTACAGGGAGAGAGATATAGCTGCACATACCCTTACCACACTTTTCTCCCAAGAAGCATCCACTATTGACTCCATCTGTGAAAGGAGCCACCTTCTCTGGACCCTTTGCTTACCCCAGCTTGAAGCTACTCTTCCTTGAACATACACACTCAGGAATCACTCTGGATGCATGCCCACTCACACCTCTGACACCAGAGTTATTGCAACAGCAATCTAGTTTCCACTTAGGCTCTAGAACCAAGTACTGACTGTTCATGCCTGCACTCTGGGCACTGGCTCAGCCCATGATGACTTTGGTCCTGTTCCCCTTGACTTTACAAGCATTTGCACCTTGCATACTGTTACCAAAGTAGAAGAAATAGTGTGGGGGCACCAGGCAACTACCTCAGCAGCCATAGAGCACTACACACTACTCAATCTGTTACCAACATGGCAGGGAGGATACCTACACCCAGATCACCAGTGTTATTATATCCAGGATTTCAGAGCCATTGTTCCTCCATGCATGCCCATGCTTGGGCCTCAGTTCTGTGGCTGTTCTATGGGGGGTTTTCATCAGATACTGGTGCCACCATCACCAACAGCAGCAGGCCCTTGAGCTGGACTCAGTGCCAAAAGTGATCCTTTTAGCTACATCTTCCCTGATTGGGGGAAAAAAATGTCTGGGAGAAACTTAACCACTGAAGAACCAACAACCCTTTCCACCTCTGTAGACATCTACAGTATTGCTGGTGAGAGTCCCTACCGTTGTCATCATTACTGATCTCAGCTGACAGACCTGCTCAGGAACCTTCATTGTTGCAAAATCAGGTGCATTCCACCCATCAGATGTTTTTGCCTCCCCATAGGGGACAGTTTTTCCACATGATGACATCCTATAACTTCATATTTCTTAGAATGAATATTTCCAGTGGTGGTGAGGTTGGGAAGATGGAGAAGTAAGCTAGGACTGGTCTGGAGTCCCAATCTTTTCACATTATAGCAAGAAGACAGAAAAGAAAGTAGAATTGAGAGTTGAGTGACAAAATAAATGTTCTAAGACTCAATAATACAAAGTATGAGACCTAGGAAAACTGGAAGATAGATTACCAGAGTAGAAAACAAACTCAGAGACCCCTAGCCCTGAGCCTGAACATGGCTTTAGAAGAGGGGAGATATAATAGAGAGAAAGGGTAGGGGGAGACCAGAAATTCTCATATCTTACCCATTTAAAATCAGTTGGAAATTCAGACAAAATTTAAAATGTGAAGGTAACAAAGATCCTTAAAACAGCACCAAGAGCTTTAAATCAAAGCATGAAAAGAAAACTGAGTATGGGGCCCAGAGATATCTCATGGATTCCTTGGTCAACCATTCACATCCTTAAATTGCTATGGCATCTTCCTATTCCTGATAGCTGCAAATTAAAGCAGAGGGAATTCGTGTACATTGGGACCTCTTAGAAATGCAAACAGAAGGAACTTCTAGAAGGACCACTACTAGCTGAAAAGCACTGAAACCCATCTCCATCTCCCACACCTGAACAAGGGAAACAAATGGAGTAGACAGGATCTCTGCAAGGAAGGGCATCTAACCCTGCTCAGCCTCTGTGACCGGGCAACAGCGGGAAAGTCTGCACGGTGTCTGCTCACTCCACTCAGGCAGAGAAAGCCACAAAGCAGCTTTCCCACTGAAGAAAGGGAAGTGGATTCACCTGGTCTTGACAGTGGGGGTAGACACTGTAGGAAGCCTATGGACAGGCCCAGGGATTGTAGGGCTAAACCAGAGGGAAGCTCCCTGACTGCCCAGTGACTTAGAGACCAAGAGGGAAATTATGAGTCTACACAGCAGGAAGGGGCTCATTACAGCCTGACCCATGATCACAACTGGCAAGTGAAAAGGCATTGTTGGACACTTGCAGGACCTTGCACCAGACTTAATAAACAAAAGCAATCAACACCTGTCATTCACAACCTGAGCATTTGAAACTACAGTTCAGGTGAACCATCTGAGATTTTTCACTACAGTAGTTCTGAGAGTAAAAACAGCTAGGGGAATACTTCTTCACCACAGAACACCCATGAAAAATACACAACCAGAATTCATGCACTCACAGCCACAAGGATTTTCACAACTGTGATAAGGACACTGTAGACAGGAACAGGTACCTAGTGAACCATAGTAATCAGAGAGTCTGCATCCTGAACAACTGCACATAATAAAAACAGCCAACCTACAACATTGCACTCTCCAAGCAGTCAGCTCAAATAACTGACAATCTAGAAGCTGCTGTTAGAACATTCATAGCAACTAGGGAATTGGGTCTGGTGCCCCTGCAATTCAGGAGAGATCCACAGCAAAAGACTAATGAATGTGGGCTAAATGTCTAAACTCTGATAAAAATCCAAATCAAGATTTAAAAAGAATTTGGTCAGTTTGAAATGGTTTATTATAAACAGCTCTAATGTCAACTTTGATCATATAAATACCTCTTTAACTTGAATGAGAATTGTTAACCCAATAGCCAACACTGTACTTTAACCCATTGGAATCTACTCCATGTAATGGTTTAAAGCATTAATTGGAACCAATCTTCTTTTATTTCTTAGCTCTAGTTTACATCTGCTCCTCTTACCCCATACTCATCTGCTTGCATTCACTACTACCCCAGTTATCAACCATGTGGTATATATATACAGCCCTAAGGAAGAATGATTTTATGGCATTTGCCAACAAATGTATGAAACTGGACACTATCATTCTAAGTGGAATAAGCCGGTCCCAAACAGTCAAAGGTCAAATGCTTTCTCTGATATGCAGAAGGTAATTCACAATAAGTGGGGGGTGGTAAAATAAGAAATAGATGAAAGAGTAGATAAAAGGGAATGAAGCAGAGGGAAAAAGGATGGGATACAGCAGAATGAATCTAAACTAGCATTTGGATATACATACAAAAATATACTACAGTGAATTTCACCTTCATGTATATTCACAAGACAACAATTTAAAAACATTGTAAGAAATAGCAGAAAAATCACAAAAGAGAAGGGAATGAGGGGAAGGAGGAAGGAAGAGAAAGGGGAAGTACTGTGGACTGATTTAGAATAATTATACTCCATGCTTTTATGTAACAATGAATGCCATTGTCATGTATAACTAAGAAAACAATAAACATATCTTGCCTCAACTTTATTGGCTAAAGAATGGATATTTTGAAATAATAATAATTTTCAAAAGATAAGAAGTGCTTAAAAGAATGTGGACAAAAAGGACTCTTTCTACACTGACTTAAAACAGCACGGGGCTTTGCAAAATTTAAAGATAAAACCATATGACACATCAACTCAAATGTAAACGATACGAAACAAGTCTTTCTAAATACACTGTTAACTTTCTGTCACTATGATAGTGTCTGAAAAAATCAAATTATAAAATATTTAGGCTTATGGTTTCAGATGTTTTAGTCATGTTCACTAGGCTCATTGTTTCTGGGCATTGTTAGGCAGATCATCATAACAGAGAGAGTGATAAAGAAAAACTGCTTGTCTCATGGGAGCCTAGAAGCAGAGAAATAGAGAAACAGAGTGACAGAGATAAAAAGTCACCAGAATCCCAAAGTACCTTTCAGGGGCACCCCTAGTGACTTCCTTCTTTCATGTAGGCCCATATCCTAAAGTTTCCACAACCTCCCAATAGTGCCACCAGCTGGGGAACAAGCCATAAGACATGAGCCTGGGGGCGGGGGGACATTTCAAATCCAAATAATAGGGCAGGAGAGGTGGTTGGAGTGCTTTCCTGGCTTTCTCAAAACCCGGGTTTAAACCCAAGCACTACATATACGACTAAAGATCAGATATACAAAGGACACATGAAAAAATAAATAAAATTGTCTCTCCCACTCTCTCCCTTTCTCTCTCTCTTTAAAAAATACCCAAATTATGACAGATACTTGAAGTTCAATGTCCGTTGCTGCATTATTCTCAGCCAAGAGATGAAAGCAATTTGAGTGTTCCATAAACAGATGGATTAAGTAAATTAGGTATATGTATACAATGGAGAACTAAGGTTCAATAGGTCTATTAAACATTATAAAAATGCAATTAATAACAATGTATTGTGTATTTTAAACTTGCTAGTAGCAAATTTTAAGTGTTCTTATCACAAAATAAGGATGTAAGGTAATCCATATGTTATATAATTTGAATTTACATTACAGAGTGCATACATATATCAAAAAAGCATTTGTAAACAAAATAGATACAATTTTTACCTGGCAATAAAAATTAATGCATTTTAAAAATTATGAGATCAAAGTAAATCCATTTAAATAGCACTGCATCTTAAAGAGATTGAAATTTAAAATGTCTTTTTCTAGCACTTCCTGATTACATTGTGTTAAGCAGTTATAGTAAATAGATTATTGTTTAAAAGTTTTGGCAATACATTTTACATATTTTTATAGATTCTTAAAGACTAATAACATTGATAAATACATCTTTTTGTACATCAGGGCTTTTATGATGTAGTTATGGGGTGTCCCCCCAAAGCTCATGTAGCCAAGGAAGCCTTGTTCAGAGGTATGAGAGCTATAACCTGATCAGTGGATTACTCCACTGATACTTTGGTAACAGTAGGCAAGTAGAGTGTGACTGGAGGAAGTGAGTCACAGTGAGGATGCTTTGGGGTTTATATTTTGTCCTTTGAAAATACAACGCTTGTTCAGCTTACTAGTAATCAGGTCCTAAGTTGCTTTCCTCTGCCATGTCCTTTTGCCATGATAGTATGCCTCACCTTGGACCCAGAGTTATGGAGTCAGCTAACCATGGACTAAACTTCTGGAACTATGAGCCAAAATAAAATTTCTCCCCTAAGTTGTTCTTGTCAGGTACTTTGGTCACAGTAATTAAAACGCTTTAGATGTTTAGTTTCAAGAATGAAAAAATTAAAAGAAAACTTGTTGCTGTTGCAAATTTACATTAAAAATACATCTTGATGTAATATCATTATGTGATTGTTATTTTTGGGAAAGCATGAATTAGAATAAATTTGAAGTATTGAGAATCATTATTATCCTGGAATTCTTTAATAACAACTTAATGACATACAAGGGTAAAATTTGTAAGCAATAATATCTAACAAAAAATGCAAAATGCTTTGTCTTAGCAATAGGTACTTTTTTATTGGAGCACATTATTTATTCACAAAAATATAATTTGTTCATTTTCACCTCTCAATAGGGAATTGTTTTCTGTAAACAATATATCTTTGAAAAATATTTATAATTAAAGCTTGCATTTTATATTAAAATACTTATTAATCAATATCAAAGAGTTAGAAATTAAATCAGCAACTATATAATGGCTAGAAGAAAATATAAAATCAACCACTCTACAACATCAGTGCAGGCACCACCTTCCTTAACAAGACTCCCATAGTGCAAGAATTAAAGCCAAGAATAAATGAGTGGGATGCCATTAAACTGAAAAGCTTCTGTACAGCTAAATAATTAGTCAAGAATGTCAAGAGAGAACCTACAGAATGCGAGAAAATCTTTTCCTGCTACACATCCAACAGAGGGCTAATATCCAGAATATACAAAGAACTAAAAAAAAAAATCAAAACTGAACACCCAAAACACAAATAATCCAATCAATAAAGGAGCTAGGGAACTAAACAGAAACTTATCAACAGAGGAAGTCCAAAAAGCCAATAAATATATGAGAAAGTGTTCTATATCACTAACAATCATAGAAATGCAAATCAAACTTCACTGAGATTTTTACCTCCTGTCAGAGTGACAAAAATGAATACGAACAATAACAGTTGTTGGAGGGGAGGAAGGAACTCTCATACTGTTGCTGGTACTGCACACTTATACAGCCACTCTGGAAAGCACTGTGGAGACCCCTCAGAAAACTAGGGTTGGAACCACCTTATAACCCAGTTATCCCACTCGTGGGTATTCTCCCAAATGGCTAGAAGTGGCACACTACAGAGACATAATTACATCAGTGTTTATAGCAGCTCAATTTACAATAGCTAAATTATAGTACCAACCAGATGCTCCTCACTGGACGAATGGATTAAAAAACTGAGGTTTATATATACAATGGAGTTCTACTCTGCTATTAGAATGATATAATGGCATTTGCAGCCAAATGGATGGAGATGGAAAAATTATGTTGACTGAAATACACCAAACTCAGAGACTTAAGCGCTGAATGTTTTCTCTTATATGTGGAAGCTAGAGTAAAATCTAAGACAGATTGAAAGTTAACTAAGCTCAAAAAATGAACCCAACATGGGTGAATTTTCATAGAAACAGGAGGAGCCATAACTCTGAAGCTGAGAGGAGAAGGGAGGAAGGCAGGGAGGGGAGGGAGGGAGAGATTAGGGGTTTATCAATGCAACTGGGAACCCTCGAATCTCATGAGAAGCCCAACTGTACACAGCTGGGCACAGAGGATCAGAAAATTCAAAAATTAATGCACATGTATATGCTTATTTCTATCTAAAACATGAGGGTAAAACAGAGGAGACATGGGCGCAGGGAGTCATCAAAGAAGGGAGATCCTGGACTAGGAACAACCTTAACTTACTTTGTCAATATACATCTATGCATTAATATGTAGAGACGATTCCTTCTAATATGTAAGATTATGTCGAATGAAAAAACTTGCATTTTATGTTAAAATACTTATTTATCAATATCTATTATTTAACTTGGTTAAAATGTTTATAAATGACAATATTTACAATAATATATATTTTTAGAGTTCCTGAAAGCTATCATGTGGAAGTATTAAAAATTAAAAGTAAATAAGGAAATAAATTTCTATATGTTTTCATATATTTGCACAAAGACAAAAGACAGGAGTCAAATTAATATTTTTCCACCATAAAATATTTTGAATTAGTGTGAATTACTGTGAGGTAAATGGTATGGAAATAAACATTTAAGAATAAGTTGGTTTTGAATATTAATGAAGAAATTATTTTCATAAATTTTCAAGTTCCAATTCTGTTTATAGAAGTAAGGAAACAGAAAATAATCAGATATTAATTTAAACATATCTATATTAATACTGATAAAAATAAGTTTGTGTTGACACTTAAATATATGAATTTAAAGCTCTCAGAAATAAAAAAAAATGAAAATTATTGCACTGTGAAAAAACTGTCTGAAAGGCAAAATGTAAATACTGGCAGGAACAGTTGATGCTCACTGATGTCTGTATGCTGTCTGACCTTTCCAAGTCTGGCAAGTTTGTGAGGACTGTTTGACTAGTTCTTGACCCATGAGCTCTAAATGTCATTTCTGGTCTGAGGCACTTAAGAGCTGGGTTGCTTTTTACTTTTCTGTTATTCAGTGACATTAGAGGCCACTTGATACAGATGGCATAGCTTCATGCTGGAGGAACCTACAATCAATGTCAAACTATAATCTGTAACAGAAATAGTGTTTGTAGAATTAAGCAATTTTGATTTTGGGGTGTTATTACAGAGGTTTGCATCATTCTGACTAGTACCAACAATGATAATTTGAAGTGGAATGCTAATGAAAATTTAAATAAGTAATACAGTATTTTACAGTAAACAGCAAGGAAAATGTTATAGGCTGGAAACCTGAAAATCTGTATTATTTATGCTCAAGTATTTGATAAATTATAATTTATCACAATTTTAAAAGCATGTATGGAATATGAGAAAATGAGAAAGTTTACTGATAACTGGAGTATTTTAGTCAAAAGAGGTCAAATCTATTTACTGAAACAGAAAACACTAGGAAAAGATCAGTTTTGATATTGGTGAATGTAGCATACTAAGTTTTTGGTATATTAAATTTAAGATGCTCTTTACGTGCCTGGATAAATTAATTAA
This sequence comes from Aplodontia rufa, assembly GCA_004027875.1. Taxonomy (NCBI): domain Eukaryota; kingdom Metazoa; phylum Chordata; class Mammalia; order Rodentia; family Aplodontiidae; genus Aplodontia; species Aplodontia rufa. The sequence continues at coordinate 9,103 of PVKS010049955.1, forward strand.
GAAATGCTTGGAACTATGAATCAAGATATTGAGGGCATATTTGGTAACAATAAAAATTGAAACCATCAATACATAAAATAGTGTTGGGTATGTAAAACTCAACAGACTTACCAAATGAGTGTTAGCTAGTATGGCTAAAAATTGTCAGGGATTGCGCTCTAGAGCTTTCAAAGATTTAAAGAGTGGAATACAAAGAATAAGATTAAGAAGTAGTAGTCAGTGTGGTAAAAGAAAAAACACAGAGAGACAGTGACAAAGATAGAATGAATATGACATTCTGGATGTTAAGTGAAAATTTATGAGTGAATGTGAGATCAACTTTGACAAATGAAGCTGCTGATTGTCCAAGAAATGTGAGAATTATGCATGACCAATGGATTTCTTATGGTGACCTTAAATAGATATTGAAATCCTTGGTTAAATGAGAGGAGTAAAAGTCTTATTGGACTCTGTCTAAAACAGAGAAAAAGGAAGCAGTAATATAAACCTTCATTTTAATGATTTTCATGGTAAAATTAATGAAAATAAAGAGTAGTATATAAAATTGGTAGTGGGGCAGCAAAGAATTGCACATATTAGTACAGGAAAAATATCAGTATATTTGAAGGCTGGTGGAAAGTACAGAGAAAATTAGAGATGCATATGAGAGGAATTTTTTTTTCTGGGGTTTCTTAGCATAGCTTGAAGTCTCAAGTGTAAGGACTCACCTTAACTAGATGATTAGTAAGTTTATAGTATCAGCAGTGGACATAAAGGGCAGAAAATGATGGAAAATTGTAGAAATTATATGACAGGCTTCATACTTGACTTTAGTTTTGGATCAAACAATACCTAAAATCCTTTAATATTTGACTGTGATAAAATTTCTCACACATATTTTTCCCCAGTTCGAAATTATTAAAATAATTTGCTGAGGCTTCAAAAAGGATAAAACTAGGAGCAAAAATGGAAGTTAAATCAAGGAAAACTTCAGGTATCTACACAAATATTATAATTATTAAAATTAATACAGAATGTAAATGCTGTGGTTATACATAAATAGTATACATTCAATTCCTTCCTATGCAGTAAGTTTTATCATAATTTTTCCCCATAATGAATATCTAATAGTAGAAATATATTCCCAGTGGTTTGGTCTAGGTGATCCCTAAGTGTTTCAGCAAGTCTTGTAAGTTCTTTGAACCCATTCATAACTTTGTAGATAGCCCCTTTGTGAATATCTTCCTATTTAAATATTTGGGTGTGCCATTTAGGTCTCAGGATCTGAACAGTTATATACTTAATATCCTAATTTTAAAGAGTTCTCATATCTTTTAATATTCTAAAAATAGTTGTGAGAGAGAAAATAATGCTAACAATTAAGATTCTGTTCATTTATGCTTAAGTTCCAGTTCATAGATTTCCCTTGGTCACCTCTATGGAAAGAATTTGAACCAAAGTTTAGTGATAACATTTTTTTATTTCTAAAATCAAAAGCTACATCCATCTTAAATTCGTATCAAATTGAAACACCTACTTTTTGCTGATAAGTCATTCAGAAAGTTATCTAGAAATAATATCAAAGATATATATTAAAAAACAAAGCTTAGATATTGTACATTTTTCTAGACATTGGAAGGGTAGTATACTATATTCCCAATGATAATGCTTAAAAATCAGGCATTCAAAATCCCGAACACAGTAGACAGGTAGAAAAACATACACTCTATACAGTGAGGGAAAATAAGAGTGAATGATCTATGGGGAAAATAATTGCCAGAAACATGGAGAACAGGAAAGTTAACATACAAAAATAACAGCAATAATCTAGGGAATAGATAAAAGTGAGTAAATAAATCCAATGGAAAGCACAAATCAAGCTCCAACCCCTACAATGGAAAGACTAAAAGCCTGAGTCTCTCAAACTCAGTAAATAGCCTCAAAATCTCTAACAACCTAGAGAACACTTAGTTTAATCCCTTATGGAGTTGGTAACAGCAATCTTAATGTTGCTTTAAGAAAAAAATGATTAAACCAAGAACAAGATAACCCCACTTCCAGAATGAAATATCATCTTCCTGTCCAGATAGACCTAGATCTAGGACAGCAATGGAACAATATTTATATCGTATACTTCATTTAAAATTTTACATATTGAATGTATGCATAATTGGCTTAGGAAAACATTATGATTTGTCCATATTGTATGCATTACAAAATTTTGAAAATGCCATCAGATGTATATTTCCAGTGGAAAAAGTTATAACTATAGAAATAGTACCTATCAAAACTGGATAGAGATATGTTTTGACTTTCTGCCTTGGTGCCCATACCAGGGTCCTTCATTATCTAACAGATGATTCTTGTAGAAAACCTTCATTACAAATTACCTAAATATCCATCAAATAGGGGAAAGGAGAAATTTGGGGGTCCTCCTGAATATAGGAATTTTTAGCATGTTTTTATTAGATACCTAATCAAAGGGGAACCAGTTTTAACTTATTTGTGATAATATGCCATTCTATTATAGAACGTTGATATATATGATGGTGAGCTTGGTGTATGTGATAAAAGCCCCAGTGTCCCCCCAATTGAGCAATATGTGTATTTCTTTCAACTAAAAATAAAAATGTTATAGAATTCTGAGAATGTTTCTGATGTTATATGGAAT
>PVKS010049956.1:0-11757 GCA_004027875.1 Aplodontia rufa
TTATACTTCCTCTTGGAACAAATTTAGTTTTTAATCTGATTGGGGAGTGAATGGAAAATTACATAATAGACATAAATCACATGGATCATGGTAACTGTTGCCAAAGCTTAAGCTCTTCAATTTGGGCATCTAATAATGAAATTATTAGATTAGAATTAGAAATTATTCTAATAATTCATATTAGGACACAACGGAAGGAGTTTGTTTTCTTGTTGAGTCTCTTTTGTTGATTTATGGGATACTCAAATAATCTGTAAATTATGTTACATATTTCTTTTCCTATGTGAAGTTTTTAAATTTATTTGTTATTGTTCAAATCTATAGCAATAAAATACATTCAGTATATTCTTAGTTGTATTATCCAACCTGTTTGTGAAAAAGAACATAAAAACAAAAGAGAATATGTAAATATCAAATATATATATATATATATATATATATATATATGAGTATTAAGACCTCTCACTAGATTCTATAATGATTAAGGGCCACTATTAGATTATGTTGCTTAATTACACACACACACACATAAGGTCCCATCAGTACCATAGGCATGAAAACCTGGAGAAAAGACAGAACATTGACAGCTTAGCTGGGAAATTGCTGTACTCAGAGGAAAAACATGAATCCTCTAAATGTCAAACATCAATCAGCATGGAGTGACTGTCTTCCTAGAAATTTTGGGGGTGAGATTTTGCAGAGATTCTTTCATAACCCTATTTTTACAGACAAAAGTAGGGAAAAGCTGGAAATACTGTTTAATTGATGCATTATAATTATACATAATAGTGGGATTGGTTGTTATATATTCATATATGCACAGATTAAAACAATATTATTTGGTCAATTTATTCTCCAGTATTTGATTTAAAGTTGCATAATCATCTAATTTTCTGTAATCATATATTGCATTTCTCTATTGTGCTGTTAAAATAATATAGCTTTTCCCTTTGTGCAAACAATACTGAACATATCTATTATATTTATGTAAATGTGCATTTAAAATTAACCATTAAATATGTAAATTTGGACCCAAACTCCTCAAGAACAGATCAACATATCTAAAGTACCTCTAAAAGTCTACTTACCATGTTTTTTATTGTTTTAGTCAGTCGTTTCACTGCTGCACTAAATGAACTGACAAGAGCAAGTTTAGTAGGAAAAGATTATAGAGGCTCACGGTTTTAGTGATTCCAGTTCATAGAGGGCCAGATACTTTCTTTCTGGCTCTACGTGAGGCTGAACATCATGGCCAAAGGCATGGATCTAGGAAGCAGAGAGCTCAAGGTGTCAAACTGGGAAGCACAGCGGAGAAACAGAATGTACATCCCATAGGCTCGCCCCCAATGACCCACCTCCTCAAGCCATACCCACCAGCCTGGAGTTGCCAGTTATCGGTAGGGGGATTAACTCACTGACTGGGTTGAGGATTTTTTAATCCAATCATTTCACCTCAGCCTTCTCAAGTTGTTACACGTGAGCCTTTGGGAGACACCTCACATTCAAACCCTAACCGTTAGACACTCAAATATAAAAATATACTTCAACATTCTATATATTAATATTTAATATATTTAAATCTCCAATTTATACATTGCAAACATATTGTTAATACCTTCATTAAATATATGTGTTCCAATTCATTTTTTACTTCATGAAATTTATTGTCTAAAGTTATGAAATTATAATTTATATTTTTATATGAAGCTATACATTTTTGTCATTTAACTTGAAATTTTTCTTCTTTAGCTATTTTTCTTAATATTAATGAAGAATATTCAGAATGGTTTTCTTTTTCATTATATGTGTTGCTACATTATCAAACCATTCAAAACATAGCTGAAAACTCATATCAATGACCTCATTATATATATTTAAGTAATATTGTGTTTTCCTACTAAAGTAAGTATTGAATTTTCTGTCATTATTTAATCTAATGAGAACTATTGAGTTCTTACCTCAATTTTAAATGTATCCATTTAAATATATTCTAGAGCAAAGGCTATTAAAAATGAAATAGTATCTATGATTATGTTCTTTCCTATACTGTATTGTTTCAAGTCCAGAAATTTACATTTTAATTAACCATCTGTTTTCAATATCTGGTAATATACAAAACCTGCAGTTAAATTTAATTTCTTGAAGACAATTATTCCTAACAGTTCCTAAATCAGACTAATAAATTATTATTATGTTTTGGATATGAAGAGCCCACAACCACATAACTATTCTAACACTGAATGTGTATGGTCTCAATACACCAATCAAAAGACATAGACTAGGGCCGCAACAGTGGCTCAGCATTTACAGTGCTTGCTTGGCATATACGAAGACCTGGGTTCAAATCCCAGCACCACATGTACAACTAATTGTCGGAGCAATTAAAGTCATATGAAAAACTAATAAAATTGATATTGGTCTGCAGTTTTCTTTTTTTGGTGCATCTTTGCTGGGTTTTGGTATCAGAGTTATGGTAGCCTCATAAAAAGTCATTGGGAGAGTTTCCACCTTTTCAATTTCTTCGAATAGATGAATAAGGAGATGTGTTAACACCTCTTTATAGGTGTGGTAGAACTCAGCAGGGAATCTATCAGGTCCTCTGCTTTTCTTCTTTGGAAGGCTTTTAAATGAAATATGGATTTCAGTGCCTGTTATTGCACTGTTTAAGATTTGAATTTCATCCTGAGTCACCTCAGGATGTTGTACAAGTCTAGAAATTTGTTCATGTCTTACACATTATCTAATTTAGATGAGTATAGTTTTTCAAAATATGCACTGATAAAGCATTTGATTTGCATGGGTTCATTGGTGATCACACCCTTTTTGTTGGTGATTTTTAAAATTTGCTTCAATTCTCTCCTTCTTTTAGTACAATGAGCTAGGGATTGGTCAATTTTACTTATTTTTTCAAAGAACCAGCTCTTTGCTGTGTGGATTCTTTTTTTTTTTCCTTGTTATTCTTAATTTCATTGATTTCAGCTCTGATCTTGATTATTTTCTGTGTTCTGCTGATTTGCGATTAGATTGCTCTTCCTTTTTTAGGGATTTGAGGTGGAGCATAAGCTTATTTATTTGGGATTGCTCATCTTTTTTTTTTTTAAGAGAGAGGGACAGTGAGAGAGAGAGAGATAGAAAACCAAGCTTATTTAGGTTTTTTTTTTTTCTCAAAGTGGCTTCTGTTGCTCTCACACTTCATTGTGTATGTGTTGCTGTGGTTTGAACTCCTGTACTCATGCATGCTGGGCAAACACTGTGACTGCTGAGCCACTGCTCCAGCCCCTTGCTCCTCATTGTGTTTTCTGTTATGTTTTTTTATGGATAATTGCTAAGGTCATGGCATCATGGTCTGATAGGACACTTGGAATAATATCTACTTTTTTATATTTGCTGAGATTTCCTTCATGAACTAGAATTTGAAATTTGATCTGTTTTGGAGAAGAATTCATGTGCTGCTGAAATGAAGGAGTGCCCATCCAATTTGGGGTGGAATATTCTATGGATGTCTGTTAAGTCTGTTTCATCTATGGAGTTGTTTAGTATGGGGTTCTTTTTTTTTATTTGTATTTTTTACTTTGATAATCTTTCTATTGGAGATCTAGGGGTAGTACATTCTCCAAGTATTATCTTGTTGCGGTCCACAAGTGGTTTTATATCAAGGAGTAATTTTTCCATATAGTTGGGAGCTTTGTTGTTTGGAAAGCATATATTTACTATGGTTACATCTTCCTTTTGTATTATTACTTTATTATGATGTAGTGACCTTCTTTAACTCTTCTGAAAATTTTATGTTTGAAATCTACATTGTTGGATATATGTATTATAACTCCAGGTTGTTTTTCCTGGGCTGCAAGGCTGGTAGATGTTTTTTTCATCCTTTCATTCTCAATCTTTGGGTGTCATTGGCTGAAATGTAGGTTTCCTGTAAGCAGCACATTGCTGGATTTTATTTCTTTGACCCAGTCTGCTTGTCTATGTCTTTTTTTTTTAAGAGAGGGAAAGTGAGAGAGAGAGAGAGAAAGACTTTTTATGAGGCTACCATACTCTGATAATGAAACCCAGCAAAGATGCACCAAAAAAAGAAAACTGTAGACCAATATCCCTGATGGACATTGATGCAAAAATCCTTAATAAAGTTCTAGCAAACTGCATTCAAAACCACATCAATAAGATAATTCATCATGATCAAGTGGACTTCATTCCAGAGATGGAAGACTGGTTCAACATGCAAAACAATATGTGTCATTCATTGCTTAAACAGAATTAAGATCAAAAAGCATATGATCATCTCAATTGATTTAGAAAAGGCCTTTGATAAAATCCAGCACCCATTTATGCTAAAGACTCCAGAGAAAACAGGAATCAAAGCATCTTATCTTAACATTGTAATGGCCACATATGCTAAATCCTCAGCTAGTATATTACTAAATGGAGAAAAGCTGAAAGCATTTCCTCTAAACATGGGAATAAGACAAGCCTGCCCACTCGCACCACTTTTACTCAGCATGGTCCTCAAGTCCCTAGCAAGAGCAATTAGGCAAGAGAAAGAAATCAAAGGGATAAGAATAGGAAGAAAGGAAGTTAAACTATCCCTTTTTTCTGACGACATGATATTACATCTGGAAGATTCAAAAAACTGCACCAGAAAATGGATTAAACTTATAAACAGATTTATAGGGGTGTAATATACAAGAATCTAGAGATTGGGGTGTGGGCAATGGTGGGGAGACTATGATTTCAGGTCAAATACACACCATATTGTTGCTTTATACACATTTATGATTATACAACAACTCAATTGCTTAAAAAGAAAGAGTTTGGAATGTGTGTTTAAAATAGAGGGTCCATATTCCTTTTGTTATAAGAGTGTTTTTCTTTGAGAAAGAAAGCTAAGTAATGTGTTAAATAACTTAAAATGAAGAGGATAAGCATAATGGTATAAGTAGATGAAATGTATTGAGGAAAATTTTAATTATATTAAAATGTAGCATATACTGGTTTGCCAATTATAAGCAAAATATATTCTTGAGTGATGTACAGAGTCAAAATATGAGAAAATATAATTTGTTTTGTGGAAAATATTACAGAATAATCAATAACCTCTTCTCTGTCCTCGAGCATGAGAAATCATAATTTTCTGCCCTATTCCTGTTAATCAGGATTATATGACTAGTTCTGGCCAATGAAATTTGAGTGGGAATAATGTGTATCTTTTCCAGTTCAGATAGGGAAAAGCCTATGTGGGATTCTTTTTCCAGCAGTGACTGAGTGGTTATGAACCATTTGAAATTGTATGTTACTGATGAGTAGATTGTTAATCATAATTCCAAACACATGGTATGACGATTTTTCAAAAAAGCATGGAGCAGAAAGGCTAAACCTAAAAGTCTAAACATAGCAGGTATTTTTCCCACTTGGCTATAGTAGAAATGGCAAGTAGTTACACAATAGAAGGGAGACGTGGAGAAATCCAAAGAAGATATCTATTACAGACATGTTCTGGGTTACCATCAGCACCATATTTTCACTAGGAATTACTTCACCTGAATCATATACTTGAGTATAAAAACACTTGGATTCAGAATAATCAAGAGAGCTAAAACAAGTTTTCCACTTGATGTAAATCACTTACAATTACAGAATAGTAAAATCCTATAAGATTTCAAGTAGTATCCTATTCCACCCACCCTATAAGTGAAATCCCAGGTTTAGGGAGAGAAAAACCATAACTTATGGATGTGAAAGTTCATCCATTTATCTCATTTTTGCTAGATAATAGTCTTACTAAGTTTTGTTCAGTTTGGAAACTCAGTATTTAGTACATAAGTACCACATCATCTGTTTTCAGAACCTGTCATTTATGCATTCCTGTAATATAGAACTGGATCATTGTATAATTTTAACTTTCATACAGTTAAAATTCACATATATACTAAACCAGTCAAGTTTCATCTTACTTCCTTTCGACCTATGTTAGTTCTCAAAACACACCCATTTCTGGGTGTTACACTGGTTCTCTTTGAGAAAACTGCCTCCAACTTTTATTTGGACATAAAAGAAACATTCAATTGAAATATGACAATATGTAGGCAACATTTCCAAGCAGAAAAGATCAGCAATGGCACCTATTTGAACCAATCATTCAATCTTGGCAACAAGTGGAAAAACACTTGACTTTTCCTGCAGTTTAAATGTAAGTAATGATGAAAACCTCAATATACTATGTATAGAAAAGCAGTATGTAATATTTTTAAAGAAAATTATTACTCTTTGAAGTACATTCCTATCTTAACCATAGAAAATGATATTTATATGTAAGCCTCCAGTTAGCTGTTATATTCTTTAAATGATTTTCCAATTTACTAACACCCAGAAGAGAAATCAAAAATTTATTATAATAAAAAAGAATGCACTTTGTTGGGCAATCAATAGGTAATTTTGTCCACTGAACCTTTCTTTTCTTTGCCCCCAGGTGCTTAAAGAAAAATAGCAACATGCTAAGGCAATGGTTTCAAGAATTTATATATTGTTGAAAATCCCTCAATTCAGGCCTACATACAGACATTTGTCATTCTATATTTAGCATATGTAGATATAAATATTTCTAAGTCATAAGGAAGGAATAAGAGCAATGTTAGGATTTCTTTTACCTTGTCAATTTTTATTTGTTATTCTGAAGATTCTGAAGACAGATCTTACCAGTAAAGAAATGAATACTGATATAGTTCAGTTTAAAAGGTATTCGAAGAACGTCAGAAATATTTAACATCTTGGCCAAAGGAAATTTTTACATTTATGAGTCAGTGTTTGTAGCATGCACAGAATTTAAAACATCTGTGTCAACCACAGTGACATTTCTTATAAGGCACAACTATATAAATACTTATATGATTCCTGAGACACATTGATAGAGCCTTAGGATAGAAACTAGAAAACTGTAAAAACACATGCTCTTCCTAAAAGCAATCTAAGAACAAGGAGAGCAGTAGAGTTGTTTGAGAAATTTTAATTCTGTCAGAAAATGCAAAAATTTAGTTTTGTTTTTTAGATCCTAAATAATTGAAAATAACAAATTGCTTAAAATATAAAGTTAATGCCTTTTAAACCTTGCTATTAACTTGGGCTACTGGAGCCACATTCCTGTGGTGAATGAATTATGTCTGAATAAAATCCTTGTCACAAAATAGTATTTAATTGTTGAATGCTTTTTATCTCAGTAGAATTTATTTGCATTTAAATGAACAGTCCCATTATCCAAGTAAGTTTTTTACTATTGGTATAATCATATTGAGTACCTGTTTTAATACATACAGAAATTATTGTGTGCTTGAGTTAGCAGTAGAGATTTTAGACAATTAAATTAACACATAATTTGAAAATTATTTTATCCACTGTTTAATAAATTAAATATCCTTAACACACACTCCATTCTACATTAAACAACAGCTTTCATTTTACAGTTTCTAGTAAAAATAAACTTCTGTTTGGGATAATTGTATTTGTAGTATTCATTAATGCTTAGCTGCTTTTAAAATCATGATCAACCTTGCTGAAAAAAATGTGTATATATCATCATATTTTGTTATCAACATATTTTTTCTCAAATATATATTAACTTTTAAAAACTACTCAACATAAAATGTGTAAGACTTTAAGATATATAAAGATTGCATATATGTATTAGCTAGCTTATAAATCCAGATAACATGGTACATATTACTTCAAATCAATGGGAAGTAAAAATAATTTTGAATAAGTGCTATATACAATATACATAATTACCTGAAATGCCTTGAAGAAATATAGCTCTAATGCAGTTCTGAGATTATCCTGGAAGTATTTTTATTACAAAATGTAGACAACCATTTACTTTATTAAGCTACTAATATAATCCATTAGTGACTATTGAGAATACATAGGTCTCACTTCAATCTATTTTCTCTCTTCCAACTTCATTTAGAAGGAGTAGTGAATCACTGCTAATGAGAAAGAGAGAGAGAAAAGATATTTAAAGATCAATAAGCTTATATGTATAAAGATTCTCCTTCTGAAAGAACTATATCACTTCTCTTTACAATGTGGTATGTAAACTTAAGGTTAATTTGCAACTGATGTGAGGTAGCTCCTTGGTTATGTTCAGGTATATGTGGAACTATGGCACTGACCTTTGGCCAAGATGGAAATGAAATGTATTAATATTGATTTATAATATTCTGCCTGAAGACCTGAAACCCTGCTTGAGATTCCTTGCAGCAGATCATCTGTAGTGCTTACTGGAAAAATATAGAATAAATTATTCTGCATCTACATCTGATTTTGGATTTGCGATGTATGTCATATACATAAAGTTCATGTATATTTGTGCCTCTTTCTATCCAAGACTGGAATATTTTAAGTATCTTGGTGGATTATGACCTAAAAACAAAGTGTTTTTTTCTCTTTTCTGTTTTGATTTTTTTTCTTATTTGTGTGTGTATGTCTGAGAGAGTTCCTGATTATCACAAGGTTTAAATGTTACTTGTGTATTTCATACTGTTTTCCCAGAGATAAAATTATATATGTTGAGAAATACATAGTTTTCTGCCCTTATAACATATGAGAGGGTCTGAAGTGGTGCTCCGTGGTTGTGTCGCTTGCTCAGCATGTGCAAGTACAGGGGTACAAACCCCAGCACCCACATACACAATTGAGTGTCAGCAACAAAAGCCATGTGAAAAATTCAATAAAAATTGTTCTATCTCCTCTCTCTCTCTCTCTCACACACACACACACACTGTCCTTCTCTCTTTAAAAAATAATTAAAAGGGGCTGGAGTGGTGGCTCAGCAGTTACAGCGTTTGCCTGGCATGTTGTGAGTACGTGAGTTCAAACCCCAGCACTACGTACACAACTGGGTGTCTGAGCAATGAAAGCTACCTGAGAAACTAAATAAAAATAAATTCTTTCTGTCTCTCTCTCTCTCTCTCTGTCCTTCTCTCTTAAAAAAATTAAAAAAGAACATATAGGAAATGGAAAATATATATTTATTTATTTTATTCAGAAATTTATTTGTTGAACAATCAATCTAATGAAAAAAAAATATATATATATATATTCCGAAAATTAGATTTGCCCCCAAGAGCCCCCTCAATTACCCACCCTTATCCCTCCCCCTCCTTCCCAATACATCTCTACAAATACCTTAGGTTGTATGACTTTACACCTTATCCAGATTTAAAACATGATAATAGACCTCCTTCTCAAAATATTTTTAAGAACAATTTCTAAATCTTAGTAAAAAGAAAAACAGTCTATTGCATATATGCCACAATCTTCTATGACTCTCCTCCTGTCCCACTCAGGTATTGACTACAAGCCTCTGAAATCAATAATATGTATTCCTCTTTCCAACAGGTTCCCAGTCAAAGAGTAATGGATCTCCCCAGAATGAGAAGGCTGCCCACATATTCCATCTTATTTCCATCTATCCTATCTTCATATTGTAGACTTTTCTATTGCATGTTATAGCAGCCAAGGTGGGGTGGATTTACTTCTATACCCAGCACCATTAATAGGACAAAAGTTCTCCTTAACAAAACAATATTGGGCCCCATTCACTCCTGACATAGTTCACTCATAGAGCATAATCTTCATGCTGAAAGAGACAAGTCAAGGAGACCAAATGATATTGTACCCAACACTGTGACCCATGCATAAAGAACACTGTCATGGGCTGGAGCGGTGGCTCAGCGGTTACAGAGCTTGCCCGGCATGCTCAAGTAGCAAGTTCAAACTCCCTCACCATGTACACAACGAAGTCTTGGAGCCATGAAAGCCACATGAAAAGCTAAGTAAACTTGATTCGTTCTCTCTCTCTCTCTCTCTCTCTCTCACACACAGTTCCTCTCTTTAAAAAAATAAAAGAAAGAAAGAAGAAGAAGAAGTACTGTCATTTGGAGAGAAGGAGTGGATCACTGTTCCTTCCACCAGCTTCAGAGCACTCGTACTGAAGATTCCCAAGGAGAAAAAGCATATTTATTATTCTGTTTAAGGTGGTGGGACAGTATTTATCTGTGAAAGTTAAATGTAAGTTTCCATGAATAAATAAGGACAATTTTGTGGCAAGTAAGTATGAAGAGACTGGCAATTATGAGCTAAGGCATCATGCAATTATAATTAAAATAGCCATGTAAACAGACAGGTGAGACAGCCTTCATAGGGTGATGCTCCCATAGTCCAGTTGTATCAGGGAAGAGTGATAGGTTGCTTTAAAGTCAAAGAAAGTGCCAAGACAGCATGGGAGACATGTGGTTTACTGGGGAAAGCTTACAAAACATTAGTGACTGCTGCAGGAAGAGTTCAGTGGTGAAAGGCTGAAGAGACAACACCTCCATTCCTAAAGCATCGTCTGTTCTCCCTCACTGAGCTCTGTCCAGTGGTGGCAGCCTGCACAAGTGACACATGCCTTTTACACAGGGTCCTCAGTCCCATTCCAGTATCTACAAAGAGAGCTGCAGAAGTAAACATCATCAACATTAACTCCTTTAGCTTGTGTTACCAGCATCTCAACTCCCAAGAGAGTGACTTTCTGAAGATAACACTAACTTTCCCTAGTTCTCAGGAGCATGAGAGAAACCCATTGTTCTTCAGGATAATACGTATCTGGATTTTCTGGCCCATACTTGCTCTCATTGTTACTTAACTTGGCTAGGTTTGGTGGAACAGAAGGGAATATTAAAAAAAAAATGATGTTTTTCTGCCCTGTTCCCTGACTTTCTTTAGGGATGATACATTCCAACCCTTCCCACCATGCTCCTGAGTGCTTTTGCAATGTTTTCACACCCATCTTTTTTATTCCTACTTGTGGGTACTCAAATGTACATTGTAACCAAATCCCACAACAATGCTACAAAAAGTAGCAATGTGAAAAACCCTGCTATAAGAAAAAGCAGGCTGAATTCAACATACCTCCAGATAGCAGGAAGAGATTGTACCAAGTAAAAAACAAAACAAAGCAAAAAAATATCCATAACAAATTTACCTATAGCTACAATACGGGTCTGCAACTTTGTAGAACCAAATTGCATCATGGCAATTATCACTGATATGTACACAACTTTCTATTTTAATGAGGGCACAGGGGCAGACCAGGAGACATGTGGTTTATTGGGGGAAGTTCCAATGTGCTGCAGTTGTCATAGCTAGCACTGTTCTACTCAAAGGTAACACACTTCTTATTTGGGCAGTTTCTTCATTAGGGGCAGTTCTGGCTCTGTATGTATTATTTAAGGCAGTGGGAGAAATGATGTGGGGTTTTTGAGATGAGGCTGGATTCTCTGCTCCAGCTGGCAAAAGGAGTCTGGGCTGTCTGCAGATTAACAATCTAACAGTTGACTGTCAATAATGACAGCCATATTTAGACGTAAATACAAATTCCTCTCTCACAAAGCACAACCATTTAAAGGCATTCCCCACCTCCCCACAGAATTGCTGGAATCCCTTTCCCTTGGTAAATTGGGTACCTCATTACACCTGAGCCTGCAGGTAACCAATATCCTGGTGCAGTCGCAGTTTCAAATCCCCACCCAAGCCCTGTTCTCACAGAAGAGCAGTGAGAGCTAATAAATTTGCCCACTCCAGGCCACATGTTGCTGTTCTCTCCAGTCCTGAGAGCAGCCATCTTGTCACCACCTCCCCAATAAAATCTCTTGTCTTGGCTACCAGGTGATCTCTTTGCTGCTGAGCATGTCCGACACAGATTCCAGCAGCCAAAATAGTCCA
>PVKS010049957.1:0-11749 GCA_004027875.1 Aplodontia rufa
TAAAACATACCCAGGACAACTCTCAACCTTCTTTTTGTTTGCCTACAAGCAGTACATAAATTTTCAAAAGCATAACACTGCTCACCTCCCTTTTAGACACAGTGAGGAACAGGTTCTTTGTCTCGTGGAAACCCACTGCCAATGGAGGATAAAGTAAAGTAACAGAAATTTATTTTTTGAAACAGAAAGGAAGCAAAGTTCCCAAAAGACAGTGGTCCCAAGTGGGTTTCCGGAAAGTTGCTGCTGTTTAGGTATTTACCCACTATTGCTGTAGCAACTTTTAAAGCTATCGGCTAATGACTTTCAGGGATGGTTTTTTTTCTCTATCCAATTAGAGAGATGCACTTGGTGATCATGTGCCCCTGACCAATCAGGATATTGATCATGAACTGATCAGGTGCTAGTCACATGATTGATCACCTGCTGTCTGGTCCATCAGACTTTGTACAAGAATTCATGCAATCAGGTCCCTGCCCTGTCTGCCTATCATATTTATGGCTCCTGCTCGTACCCTCTTTGCTGCGGGAACTAATGTTAACCTCCAGAGACAAGTGTAGCACTAGAAGAATCCTCATTAACAATCTTTACTAACTAGTCATTACTTGTCATTTGTTCGTCCCTTAATTGCTGCCCCCTCCTGACTTCCTGATACATCTTTTCCTTTTCCTTATGACTTCTCTAAAACCATCCTGTTCTTGTTGAAAATGCTCAATAAGCTGAATTTCAAATATACGTCTTTGAGAAAACTCATTCCCTGATTGTATTGCACATGTAAATGAAACAGATTACTAATTGCTTTTCTATTAGTTGGTATGGACTCCTGTAACAAAAGACACACTAAGAACTTATGAGCATTGCAGAGAAAATCAAAACAAAACAGAACATATTTTTCCTCTGCTACAAATCTATCTCACATTTTCCTGCTGACGGATTAAAGATATTGACAGAAAGTTTGCATTTCATTCTCTTTTCAGCATTTTCTTTCACATACTTTAATTATAGGTATTAAAAATCAGTATCCCTGTTAGGAGTTGACATGATGGAGGAAAAGGACTAGTTTCTAATTCTAGGATTAAATTACTAACATATGTAGGAAAAAGCAAACACACATTGAGATATATTTCATACTAAATATAGACTTATGTTAATAAAACCTAAGCTTCAAGGAATCATTAAAGTGGCATAATGATAGAGGTTCAGAGTTCAAAATATGGTGTTAAATAGAAGAGGGTGTGAAATCCAAATATGCATATGATAAGCCTCTGTTCCAGAGGGCTCTCCTCAAATATTACCATACTGGAAAATGCCCCAAATAAAAGTTGAAGGAGAACTTATGTCCTGTTATATTTTGTCTTATTACTTTTCTTTTGAATTTTAAAATTTATTCTGCAAGATTGTGTCTTTGCCTGTCTCAGTAAATACTTGTGGATTACAATGAAAAATCACACTAAGCAAGATGCTTTAGTAGTACCTCAGCTAAACTAGTCTTCAGAAAGGCTGCTTCCTGAACAAACCTTTCCTTCCTATGTAGTCTGAAAACACACACTCACATGAAACCTAATGTCAGAGCTAGCCTTATTTCATTTGTTACTGATTCATTTGTTTATTTTAAATCTATTTTAAATTAGAAAATAAATGTTTTGATAGAAAATAAATGTTGGATAGTCTTGATTTATAAAGACTCAAGGATCAAGGTATATAATGAACGAAGAATAGCATAGAATATTGATAGTGCTACAAAAAAATGAACAATTTTTATTTGTATTATATAAAACCCATAAGTAAAATATTTTAAATAAACTGCTTTGAGAACAATTCCTAAATTGTTGGATTTAATACCAGTGTGTTAGATATTATAGATTTGCTAATTATTTATTTTAGACTATAAATTATTTTGTCAAATGTATTTGATATATCTATATCTTTTTCTCTCTATATACACACATATATTCTCTTATTTTGTCAGCAATTATCTTAGAAAGAAACCATTTCATTTTAAATAAACTTTATGCTTGAATAATAGCTTTTATTTTCTTGACATATAAACAACAGGACAAGAAAAAAAACCTGTTTCAGTGGAAACTGTGTCATTTACTATCACAATAAAGGAGTGCCAATTTTTGTAGGACACCAGGAAAAAAAGAAACTGGAATTCAGCATGTAATATTAAACCCCTCAGCTAGTTAACAGGATTAAAAGCATTAGTAAGGAGAGATGCAAAGAGCTTGAAAACTGAGGATTTGAGAGGAGAGGGGTATTAAAATTTGATGAGAGTAGCCTGCCATGAAAGAGGCATCAGATTATATTTCTCCATAAGCTTAATGAGAAAAATTTAAGAGTGTGTGAAAAAGAACTAAGTTTATGGAAGTTTAGAGATATTAATTTACTGGTGTTTGACTGGTACTTAATAATAAAAGATGAGAGTCTTGAAAAAGGGACTTTGCAGGAGATTAAAAGGCTAGGTACAAAGTGAATATTTCAAACACCAGATGTGGTTCATGCAAGAGAGTAACAAGAAAGATAAAATCATATTCTGGTTTAAATGAGTCACCAGAATGATGAGAAGACCTCAGCAGTGAGAAGCTGGGCTGGACAGTCACATCCACAGCAATAATTGGTTAGACAGAGAATGTTCTACTAGTCAAGGAAAAGTCAATAAAAAAATATCCAAAACTGTCAGTCTCCAAGGAACGTCCGAAGTGGTCCATCACCTTAGTTGCCCAAACCAGCCCAAGACAGGACTTATCCTCCTCTTTCTCTCCCTTTCTTGTCCTAGCATCAAATCTGCAGGAGCTAGCAAACAGTATTTAGCAAGCTGAAGGAATAGAGAAGAATAAGTTGGTGACAAAACAAAGATATCAAACCACACAATCCAAGACAACTAAGGAATAATGAATGTGAAGAGTGACATTTAAATAAAACTGATTTCCATCAAATCTTGCAAATTGTACATGTTCAATGTATTTCAAAGTAGGAGATACATTACTTACTTAATTAAAATATTAAGACATAAATGTAGAGGAAGGAATACAAGTGTAATGGCCAATAAAAGCCAGTAATTAATTGCCCAACCTATCAGATAAAATAGACACTAAATTTAAAAAAAATATGAAAGTTTTTAATTAAGTAAATTTAAAGTCAAATTTCTGAATTTGAACAACACAAAGAGTTCTTCAACAAATAAATGGGTAAAGTACTTTTTAGTCTTTGGTTTCTTTTGCATTATATTAACTAATTATTTCATTCTAAATTCACTATCAATTAAAAGTTATAAAATGCATAAATTTCCACCATGTATTGCATATGTATTACAAAAGATGGTTATAAAAATTATTAAATTTTCAATTGAGGGCTCAGTGGTTACAGTGCTTGCCCTGCATGCACAAGGACGTGAGTTCAAACCCCAGTACCTACGTATACAACTAAGTGTCAGAGCAATGAAAACCATGTGAAAAACTCAATAAAAATTGATTCTCTAAAAAAAATTTTTTTTCGATGCACATAGAGTTGTATTAAAAATGAGGGAAATATTATTTTGCAAAATCTATTAGTTTATTTTATAGAGTTAATGTATTGTTCATTTTCTTTCCAGTGAATGAAACATAGCTAAATACAGGGAGTTGCTATTAATAAGAATTTGGTGCTTAAAAGTATTCAGTGATTTTTTTCAATGTAGGATATGTACTTTTGAAACAATAATTAAGAGGTTAAAAGTATTTTGGTCACATTTGTGAAAGCATGGACAGAAAACGTTAAAGTGACTTTAATTCTCATAGATACTGCCTCATTTTATAGATTCAGCTCTACTCTATGCTAAAGTTTATTATATTTGTAGATGGAAGCATTGCATATGAACTGTGAGGGAATATGAGAGATTTGTGGCATGTAAAATAAAATGTTGTATATTAACAATACACAAAAATCACATAACCATTAATAAAGGTGGAAGCAGCCTTATCAAAATAAATCTTTAATCTAATAGTACAGAGGAAAAGCTGAAATGCTGAAACTTATACATTTCAAAATTGCATCAAAATCACCAAATACCTGACATAAGCCCAGAGTTTAGGTTCAGTAACTGAACAAAAAACAAACAAACAAACAAAAAACCTAAATGAAACATAAATAAGAGGAATTAAAGACAACTAAAGAGTGATTTGATACCCTTATAAATGGATTAGAAAATGATTATTTTCATTTCCACTATCCATTCTCATTTTTTTTTCTTTGCCTTTTTCTGTGTGTGTTTTGGGGGCTGGGTGTATGGCATCAATATCTTTAAAATGTTAAAATTATCACAAATTGATTAAAGTGTCCAATGTATGATCAATGAATGTATTAGCAATTCTGTAGACATTTAGGAGTTGATTCTAAACAAATATATAAAATTTAAAATTCTAAGTACATCTAAGCTCCACCTTGAGAAAAGAACTATGTTAGAGGACTCAGAAATACCTTTACCTAAAAGCAGAAGTCAATGAAATAGAAAATGAACAAAGACAGAAAATAAAACCACAATTTCATTTGTTAAAATGATTGATAAGTAAGACAGATCAAAGAATAACATAAGGAAAATACAAATTACCAGATCAAGAATGAAAGTGGGAATATTAGAGACCATGCAAATATCTGAAGAAATAACAAAATACTCTCATGAACAACATCCTCCAATACATTTACCTTAGACAGAAAAATTTACAAAAAGAGACAAAAGGTAAGTTAAGAAATCTGAATAGCTCTATATGTATATAACTATTATTTTTTAGCTAAAAAATTCCACAAAGAAAACTCCAAGACTACATGACTACTGTTTAATTATACCAAACATTAAGAAAATAAATAAGCTTTTATAAACTCTTATAAAAACATGGGTGAGATTACACAGCTCATCTTGTTTTATGATGCAAACATAACCATAATACTAAAACTTGACAAAGATTGACAGAAAATATTATTAAAATATTATTTAAAGAAATAAAAATATAAATGTTCTCATCTACCCAAAGATAAAAGTACAACAATAATATTTTATTAGAAAAAATATTTGAATAAACTATGAGGCATACCTATATAAAAATGTAAATATTTAATCCTATTGTCAATTATTTTGAAAAATAACAAGGCATGAAGGGAAGGGAGAAGAAAGGGAAATTTTGGAACTGAGAAAGGAAGGTTCATTTTAAACAGTTGCAAGTGTCACTGTACATATTATAGTTTTTTATATATATATGTATATAATGTTCTTCATAAGTATAAAAGTTATGTCACTGTATTTGAGTATTTTAGGAACAATATAAGACCCAGAAGAAACACAAGGGATCAGGGGCCAGAGGAGGGAGGTAGAGGAGTGTAGGGTGCAGATACTGACTAAATTGTATTGCTGATTTCTGTCCGTCTACGAATATGTGACAACTAATCCCATCATTATGTAAAACTATAATGCATTAATAAAAATAAATTGAAAAATATACAAAAATATTAAGCAAATAAGTAGAAAAATTAAAAAAGGTATTAGGAAATCAAATCTAGCAGTATATAAAATGGATAATATAATCAATACCAATTTAGTTTCATGGATTACAAGAAATGCAAGGTTGGCTTAATATTTAAATAAACCAAACTGTATTAACAAAATGAAGAAACAAACATAACTCCATTGGCATAAAAAAATTGTGTACTGAAAATATATACTAATTTATGATCAAAACCTTCAGCAAGATAGTAATTGAATATAATGTTCTCATTCTCATAAGCAACAGCTATGTAATAAATATACTGAATGAAACACAATAAAAACCCAAAGCCAACACCTAGTAGCAGGCAAGAATATCAGATCTTTTTTTTTTTAAGAGAGAGAGACAGTGAGAGAGACAGAGAAAGAGAAAAACAACTTTATTTAGTTTTTCACATGGCTTTAGTTGCTCCAACACTTAGTTGTGTACATGGTGATGGGGTTTGAACCCTGGTCCTCGTGCTTGCCAGGCAAGCACCAAAACCACTGAGTCACAGCTCCAGCCCCAGTATATCATTTTTTTTTTGGCCTCATGCATTTTATTCTCGATAATAATAATATAATTATTCAGCATGGTAGCTAAATATCCTCATCATTCCAAGGCTAGAGAGAGAATCAATTTTATTTCTTTTTCCATCTGGCCTTTGCTTCTCCAACACTTAATTACGTATGTGGTACTGGTTTGAATCCAGGTCCTTGCACTTGCTAGGGAAGCACTCCAACTGCTGAGCCACAACTCTATCCCCTGTTTATTAAAAATTGCTCAAGTCATGTGAACAGAGAGAATACATCAAATATGAAGTTAATTTTCTTAAAGCCAATTAAATAGGTCTCTTTTGTAATTTAGTATGAAAACATCATGAGATAGAAAAATATATCAAACATGTAGAGATATAAAAATACAAATATAAACAGAACTTAAAGCTTTTATTTTAAAATTTTAGCTATGTGCCAGTAAAAGTAATGCAAATCTTTTTAATTTATTGGATAATATCTGTATCCAAATTATTTTTGGGTCAGCATTTTGGTAGTACTTTAAATATACAAAAATAATTATTATACCTGTCTTGGTGCAAACTTGTAATTCAGGAAGATTGCAAGTTTGAGGCCAGCCTGGGCAATTTAGAGAGGTCTTGTCTCAAAATTTAAAAAAATAAACACGATAAGTCCTAGGAATGTAACTCAGTAGTAGAGTGCCTCTCGTTTCAATCCCCAGTCCTGCATACAAAATTGAAAATCATTATTAGTTTGTGGGCCATACAAAACAGAGTATAAATCATTTTTTGATAATTTCTGGAAGAGATTAAAGAAATAGATCTACAACTGCTCTTCTATGAAACTTCAAAGGAATTCAATATAGCAAGGATAATCTTTTCAATAAATGATGCATGAACAACCGATTGTCCATATAAAATACAAAATTTAACCTGAAATCTTTCCCCATCACTGACACAAAAATTAAATTCAAGAAAGATCAAAGAAGCCTACGTGTAAAGGCCAAAACCTCAAAGTATTTAGAGGAAAACAGAGAGGAGTAACTCTGTAGTTTGACATAATTTTTTTTAATTTAGACACAGTGAGCCAGAGCAATAAAGAAAGCATCTCTAATATATTGAACTTTCATCAAAATTTAAGCTTTTATTCTTCAGAAGACACTTTTTTGTAAAACAAAATGGAAGAAAAATATTTGCAAATAAATATAACCAAGAACTTGTATCTATGCTACATAAAAATCTTCAACTCAGTAATATGAGGACAACTTTTTAATGGCCAAAAGATTTGAAAGAAACTTCATGAAGAAAGATGTAGAAATCATGAATAACTACATGAACTGGTCAACATTCATTGATACATTGGTTTTTATCAGTTCTTGGGATTGAACTCAGGGCATCACACATGCTAAGCAAGTGCTCTACCTCTGAGCTAGTTTCAACAAAGTATAAAATTTTTAAAGAAGCAAAATTAATTTATCTGATAAAGACTAGTTACTTGGTAAAGGAGATGGAGAGTATTGACTTCAAAGGGCACCTAGAAACTCTTTGCAATTGTTTAAATGTTTTTTATCTTCAGTGAGGTAGTAGTTACTTATGTGTATTCATTTGTCAAAATTGCATAGCTGATGTTGGTTTTTCAAAATATGTAACATTAACCTGAAATATTGATTAAAATTATAATCAGCTTATTTCCAATAGGCAGAGGTTTAGTTGAAAATAGTAGAAAATAGATAGTTTTGAATTTTGATAATATATACATGGCAATTAATTGCTATTGATTTATATAATATTTGATTCAAAATTTTAGACTTCTGAACAAAAAAAAAGTATTTGTCTAAAAATTTTGCTGGCATAATGATTCCTTGGAGTCTTCTTACTTAATTAAAGAACATTTCTAAAGGGAACTTTTTTTTTTCTCTAAGAAAAACAGGACTACTATGCTTTAATATGTCACCACAGGAAATAATTGATCCAGGAGCATCTTTATTTGTGCATGTGTGTATGTGTGTATATACAGGTTTTACATATATATGTATATCTATCTACATATATATAATTTACACATATAAACACATGCATTATATAAATGGTTGAATTTTAAAATAGCTTCTTTTTTAGTTTTAGATTCATGATATAATTTTCTTCAAAGAGGGCAAAATATATTTTTGTAGAAAAATATTTTTATAGAAAAGTTTCATTTAAATATAAAATTGATAAATTTCAAAAAGTAGATATTAAAATCCATTATTCTCTGGAAAATTTTGAATTTTCAATATATGCCCAGAACTCTTTTAGGTAGCTCTTAGCGTACAAGTTTTCAAGATACAAAGTCTGAACACAATAGCTTCTAATTTCTTTTGATAAGGAAACGGAGGAGAAAAGCAGCAACAAAAATTTTTTAAAAATTGACTTTTTGGAGTATAACTCTTACTATAGCTGCCTATAAAATAATTTCCTATTGGAAGAATATAGTTTTCATTCATATATATGTATTTAGTGTCAAGAATTAAACTCCAGAGCCACTTAACCTCTCCCTTTTTGGCAATTTTTATTTTTTTAAGAGAGAGGGAAAGTGAAAGGGAGAAAGAGAGAAACAACTTTATTGAGTTTTTCACATGGCCTTCGTTGCTACAACACTTAGTTGTGTATGTGGTGCTGGGGTTTGAACCTGGGTTCTTGTGCATGCCAGGCAAGCGCTGAAACCGCTGAGCCACCGCTCCAACCCCTTGGTAATTTTTTTTTTTAATTTTGAGACAGTATCTTGCTAAGTTGCTGAGTGCCTCACTAATTTGCTGAGGCTCGTGTCTAACTTCGAATCCTCCTGCCTCAGCCTCTCTGTTCACTGCGATTACAGGCATACACTACTGTGCCTGGCTCCTGTATTATATTTGGGAATATAATTAGTTCTGTTTACAAATAATGTATGCATGCTTTTTTCCTCTTCTATGTATGCAACTACATCCTGTAAAGCTTCTGAAGACATTTATAGGATAATAATGGTATAATATACTCGTTATTGTACCTTTTCTGAAAAGTACTCTCACAGAGATGGACATCACATAAAATGTAAACATACAGTCATAAATACATATCTCACGCCAAACCATGTTCATTTCCATAAAAATACAATAATTTATTTCAGTTATCCTAAAAATGAAGGTTTTAAATCCACTGTCAATAATTTCCTATAACATTTCACAGTCCCCAATGATGTAGGAAAGGAATCCTCACCATATATGAGACAGATCACAACATGCTAACATGTGACGGGTGTAGCAGATGCTGTGGATCGGTTTACACAACACTCATATACCACCTTCCTTGCATAGGATCCTAAACTGCAGAATCACTTATGCTGTAGTTTTACAACTTGTTCCTGAAAGGTCAACAATAGAATCTGTCTCTTCAGTTCTTTCAGCTACATATAAGATATTTACACTACTTAATAAATCCTCTGCTTATAGACATTAGAGTGATTTTGTGTTTTGTACATAACAGCCCTGATCTATATTCAATACTTCACATAAAAATATTCAATTGGAGCTGGAGTGGTGGCTCAGCAGTTACAGCACTTGCTTGGCATGTGTGAAGATGCGGGTTTGAATCCCGCACTACGTGTACAAGTATGTGTTGGAGCAATGAATACCACATAAAAAGTTAAATAAAATTGATTCTCTTTCTCTCTCTCTCTAAAAAAAATATTCTATTGAAGAAGAGGAACCAGAAGTAGAAGACTCTAAGTTATCTACAACTTGAAACAAAGTCAGCAATTTTGTATATTACTTAATTCCCATTGGTTGTTGGCCATAGTTCAACCCTGACCCCAAATATCATAGCAGTATTTACTTCTGTAACTACTTAAAGTACATTCAATAATTTTCTTATATTCTAAGCAATCCATCTTCCCATTTCACAGATAGTTTTGTCTATACCTTGTGAGAGTTTCACAATGTTATCCTCCTACACAAACCTTCTGTTAACACAGACTCTAGACACATTTTCAGCTATTCAAGTCAAGAGAACAGCAATGAATTGAGAACAAGGACATGATCTTTGGTGCCTCTGTCAGTCTGGGAAGCATTGGGTTTGAAGTAATTTTTTTCATTTCATATCTAGATTTTAATTCATATACATAAAAACTTGGGGATGAAAAATTGGGATCTTCTGCTTTTTTTTAAGAGAGGGACAGTGAGAGAGAGAAAGACAGAATCAATTTTTTATTTTATCTTTTATTTGTGCATTATACATATACATAATGATGGGATTTGTTGTCACATATTCATAGACACACACAATACATCAATACAATTTGTCAATATCCCTACTCCCCCACACCCCTTTATCTCCCTCCTCCAATCCCCTGATCCTTTGCTTCTCTTTCTGGGAACTATATTTTTCTTAAAATACCCAAGTACAGTGATATAATTCTTATAAATATGAAGAACATTTTTATATACATGACTATAGTATATATAGTGACATACTTATAAATGCTTGGAGTGTACCTTACTTTAACTAAGTTCCAACATTTCCCCTTCTCCCTTCCTATCATTCCTTATTAGTAGTACTACTTTTAAAGATACAGGGATAGTGAGAGGGAGAGAGAAAGAGAGAATCAATTTTATTTAGTTTTACATGTAACCTTCATTGCTCAGACATTTCACTGAGTATATGGTGCTAGGGTATGAATCAGCATCCGTGCGTATGCGAGGCAAATGCTGGAATCACTGAGCCACTGCTCCAGCACTTATTATTTTTCAATATATTTGACAATAGAATTAAACACTTATGTTTTTGTAAAGGTATGCAGCACAGCTTGTTCAAATATCTTTTGCAGTATCTTGCAACAGAATCTCATAAATATTGACATATTGCATTTTTGTTCTGATTCTAATGCAGGAGTTTGTCTACCTATCCCCCAAGCCTGGGTTTAGCTCCAGCCTCCACAAATGAGGGAAAATATATGACCCTTTAATCTCTGGTTTTGGCAAACTTTGCTCAGCATGATTTCTTCCATTGCCATCCATTTACTTTCCTTTTTTTAAAATTTTTATTAGTTGAATATGGACTTACAATTGAGGGGGAAATCATTATCAAACAATCAAGAACCAATGTATATTTACATAGTTAGCCAAGGCTGATGCCATGTCATGGTTTCTCCCCTTGAATTCCCCATGGTTCTATGTTTCCCCCAAAGAACCCCTATGTTAAATGGACTTCTCCTGAAGGTCAGAGATCTCCTTCTGAGTTGATTTCTCCATACTACCTCCCTCTAGTCTTCAAGATACCCTTCCTATTCCCTCCCCACTTCCTGTCCCACTCTCTTTGTCTCCAGGTATCCTAGGCAAGACTCCCCCTGTTTGTGTAAAAATTTGAGGTTATTATAAGCTTAGCCATCTAACATACTGTTTCCAGTTGTATAAAGCTTCCACAAATGAGAGAAAACATTTGACCCTTGAGTCTTTGAGATTGGGATACTTCACTCAGCATAATTTTTTCCATGTCCATCCATTTGGCTGCAAAAGCCATGATATAATTTTGTCTAATGGCCGAGTAGTATTCCATTGCATATATGTACCAAAGTTTTTTAATCCACTCGTCCAGTGAGGGGTATCTGGGTTGGTTCCATAGTCTAGCTATAGTAAATTGAGCTGCTATAAACATTGATGAAGCCATATCTCTATAGTATGCTGATTCTAACTCTTTTGGGAAAATATCCAGAAGTGGGATAGCTGGATCATAA
>PVKS010049958.1:0-11746 GCA_004027875.1 Aplodontia rufa
CTAATTGCTGTGTAATATTCCATGGTATAAATGTACCACAGTTTTTGGATCCATTCTTCCAGTGTGGGACATCGGGGTTGTTTCCATAGCCTAGCAATAGTAAATTGTGCTGCTATGAACATCGATATTGCTGTGTCACTGTAATGTGCTGATTCTAAGTCCCCTGGAAAGATACCCAGGAGTGGAATAACAGGGTCATGTGGTGGACTCATCCCTCATTTTTTAAGGATTCTCCATACTGCTTTCCAGAGGGGTTGTACCATTCTGCAGCTCCACCAACAGTGTGTTAGTGTGCCTGTCTCTCCACAGCCCCTCCAGCATCTATTGTTGTTTATTTTCTTCATCTTTGCCATTCTGACTGGTGTAAGGTGATATCTTAATGTGGTTTTCATTTGCATTTCTCTGATTACTAATGATTTAGAGCACTTTCTCATGTATTGACCTTTATATACTTTTACGAGGAAGTGAAATGCGATGCTGTGGAAGGCAGCAAGAGAAACAACTTAGCAAGTTGTGTTTCTGCAGTGCTTAATGAAAGGGCAGTGTCCTTGCAAAGGCAAAGACACTTTAACCCAGCTCACCCAGCTCACCCAGCTCACCCAGCTCACGCAGGTTTCCAAGTAAACAAGCACTTGGTTTCTATAAATCACTGATTGTAGTTTCTCCCTGCTTCTCTTCCACCTTTATTCCACTCTGTCCTGTCTCCATCCCTCCTTCTCCCCCTCCACCCTTCATTCTCTCTTTTTTCTTTGGTCTTAATTTTCAGATAATATAAATAATTGTCATCTCATGTTGACATTGGACCAAATTACCCAAGGAATTCATGGTACATATATTCTTCTCTTTCCATTATGTTTGTGTCCCCATTGTAATCTCTTTGCTTTTAAGTCATTATGCATATCTCTTTGGTCAAATGGAATTATTATTCATTGTGATATGAAGTTTACTGCACCACAGTGGAAGATAATTTTCAAAAGTATTACATAGCACATATTTACATGAAATATGTTTAAACGGTAGTATTTTTTCAAAGTTATCTGGAAAATATTATTGTAATTTAAATTAATTATTTAAAATCTACCTTTAAAGGTTGGGTTTTAAATAAAACTTATAATATTTATGTTATAGAATGAATAGCAGAAATATTTGATTTAAAATGCTAGTTTTGCAGATTAAATCAGTTCTTATAAAGTCATTTCATCCATTTTCATGCCTCAATCACACATTTCATGCTTCTGTTTTGTGTGCAAGGAAAAAAGAACATGCCTCCCAAGTATCGAGATTCCTTCAAGATGTTTGTTTCTTTGAACCCTGGTGGATTCTAGTCAGATTTGCTGCATTCCTAAACTCTGTTCCTAACAGTGAACTACATGTTTCCTGTGACTGATCACTTTCCATGGATTCATGGTTCAGTTCCCATCTTTACCTATGATTTTATGAAGTTAGTTATTTTGATTCTTGATTCTGTCTGTTAAATGAATTCCCTATTTCATGTTTTCCCTACTCCACCCATTGTTCCCTCTGGGAAAAATGCCACACTGGGAAGTGGTTTCCTTTCTCAATGGTAGATCCAGAACACCATGCACATCCTAATTTAGGTTGTCCTCTTTCCATAGTGACAGACTTTGTTTTCTTATGTAACCCTACATGCTTATCCTATTAGTGAATTATTAAGAGCTGCTAGGTTGTAAGAGTTAAAAACTACCCTTAACTGGCATAATCTCTGAAGGGTGCTCATTAGCTGATATAACAGCAAGTGAGCAGAATTGTATCAAGGTGCCGATACCTGCAAGCTATTTCTCTCCATCTCTTGATTTTACTCTTGTCTGTGTTATCTTTATTCTTTAGTACATTCTGTTGGTGACTCCAAGTGTCTCTTGGCTGATATCCTCAGAGCCCAAAAACCAAGCAGAATGATTCAATCTGCATATGCCATTCCAACAAGTTTCCTGTGCTCTCTCACATAGGCTATGCCTGCTACTTGAGTTCATTGCTAGCCAAGTGAGTGCCATAAATTAATCAGTCAGTTCTGATACCCGTATTCACCCTAGAGACTGAAGATAAAATGAACTACCCTTACCATTGCCCTGTGGACTTAGAGTCCAGGGAGCGTAGTTTTTCAGGGAAAATCTGATTATTAATATAAGTAAAAGGAGGAAAGGGTATATATGATCTTCAAAAAACTTTCCTTGCAGATATCTTCCTACTAAAATTCTTCCAATGTACCCATTTCTTCAGGATAAAATTTTATTTCTGTAAATGTGTATTTAAGCCCAGCTTGATATTACTTTCCTAAACATTAGTCCAATGATTTGTCTTATTATCATCCCCCATATAAACTAGATGGCTATTTTTTATTATGAGTTTGCCTTATTTATTTCTAATATTTCCCTCTTTTGTAAAATTGAATGAATACTCCAATCCATACATCAATGATCTTTTTTTTTAAAGAGAAAGGGATAGTGTGTGTGTGTGTGAGAGAGAGAGAGAATCAATTTTATTTTGTTTAGTTTTTCATGTGACTTTCATTGCTCCAACACTTCATTGTGTATGTGGTGCTGGGATTCAAACACATTCTTGAGCGTACCAGGCAAGAGCCCTAACCACTAAGCCACTGCTCCAGCACCCCCAATGATCTTCTTAAAACCCATTATTTCCAAAACGTGTTCACTGGCCATGTTAATCCATGATTTTCTATTTTGAATTTATACTAGAAATAATTTTATTGCTTACAAAATTTATATTTTTTTATTTGTACATTTGTGCATGTAACTATAAATCTCACAAATAACCACTTGTTAGTTGTATTAGAAATATCACTCCTTTCAAATAATCTACAAGGGCAAAAGGTTACTATGAAATCAGTGAATCTGAATGAAATTTAGTACTTTTAAGAGAATTGACAGATATAAGCATATATATGAGAAGTAATTTGCACATACATTACACATCACTTGTTTTGAATGGCTTTGCCCGTGGGGTAAGATATTTCTACCCTCACCCGTACACTAAGTGTTCCTTAGGTTAAGGCAGGGAACTGTTAGTTTATGGTAATTTTTCATCTTTTTCTTCTTCTATAATACTGTTATTTATGTCTTTATATCTTTTAACCTTGGATGCATGATGAGAAACCTATTTTTATTATGACTTCAATTTTTTAACTCTAAGGTTTTTCTCTGTAATCAGATAACATATTTACTGGTGAGTTAGCATTTTCCCTTTTTGCTTTGAGATCTTTATTCTTCAGTTCTGTTGATTATCCTTAACATATCCTGAGTCTTTGGCTTTATTTTACCATTGGTAGTATAAATCAACATTCTTATTTGTAAATAAGTGAGTTTATTGTTAATGAGTCTGTTGACATTTTGATTTCTGTAAGAGATCCTGTTATAAACTAAATCATAACCTCTCCAAATTTATACATAGGAACCTTAACCTTCAATAAGACTGTGCTTGTCGGTAAGGTCTTTAGAGAGGCAGCTATAGTGAAATGAGTTCTATTCTGGTAGGTCTAATGTCCTTCTAGGAGGGGAATACTCAGCAGGAGTGTGCATAACAAGGAAAGAGCCAGGTCAGGTCACAGTAAGGCTCCCTCTGCATTATGGCAGCCCTGGAAGACTAATAAAATACAATCAGCACCATAGTGGAGCTCTCTCTTGTTTCACCTCAGTTTCAAAATTTTATTGTATTAAACATGTTTTTTACAAAAATTAAAAATTTATTTGAGTTGAATCTGAAAACGAGCACATTTCAAGTGTGGGTCTAATGTAGTAATTTATTTCTGATCTAGAGTTCCAAAATAAAAAGGTTAATGAACTCACCCACTCATTCACATTTCCAAAGTTTGAACTTTGCAAATGGCAATGAACTACCTTAAAGCAATCTCTTTCTAAGAACAAATTTGGAAACTATGAAACCGTTGTAGATCTAGGTTCTGTTGTAATAATATACACTGTCTAATTGGGTGGAATTGTGCTGGGAAGGTCTACATGTTAGAGAAGTCATACCCAATAATTAATTCTGATTAAATGGTAGGAAAGAACCAAGAAAGATATTAGAGGTTAGACATTCTCTCTCTCTCTCTCCATCTCCCACCTTCTGATTTGCCATACAATACTTCTACATTGGCAGCAGTCATTTGCTGTTTATCAAGGTGCTAATGTGATTGCTTTTAGAACAGATAGATTCTTGGATCATCTAGGATTCTCAGAAGTGCTTATTTGTCATCAGAAGGATCATAAATCTGTGGTGTGTGATTAAAGAAAGACACAATTGGACTGAGATATAGACTTGTGTTTGGCAACTCATGGTGATATCTAAATATTGGCTTAGAAGCCAAAAAAAGTTTTCAATTTAGTCCTGTAAGTTTAAAAAGGGCAAGCTAGTGAACAACATCTGCTATTTTACATGGTGGCATAAACACAAAGACAGAAATTGCTTAGGTGGATGGTTGCATTTATTTTCTTTGTGTAATTTGGTTATATGTTTTGAGCTATTATAGTTTTCATTGCCTGACTATGATTTGAGCTTAGATTTGGAAGAAATGGTTAAGGAAGCCTGCAAAGTAATGGAGATATTGGCATTTTAAGAATATTTATAACAATTTGGAATGAATGAAGTGCAGCACTCACAGCAAAACAAACTAGCAAACATTTTTATAATAGTATGAGCTGTGTCCTGAGCCAAGTACTGCATTAAACAATTAATACAAATTTATCACTTTCACTCCTACAAAGAACCCTATGAAGTAAGTATTATATATGAGTAAAAGTCATAAAAGATTGAATGATTCAATCAGGATACACAACTACCAAGTATTTGAATCCAGTCTCTAATTCTAAGATCTCTAATTTTAAATTGCAAATATATATATATATATATATATATATATATATATATATATCCTTTCTGTGTGCTGATGTGAAACATATTAGGGAATTTATTCAGTTGTGCATTAAAAACATTTGCAGATACGACTATAGATTTGGTGACGATATGACATTTTTAAGTATGCAATTTTATAGACAATATAGTAAATTACATTGTGATTTCACTATAGTTAATAAAGTCATAAACAGCTGGGGTATGAAATTTGATCTTTCTTCTAAGGTCGTATTTATTTTTTAATAAAAGTAAGCAAAATAATTACATGCCCTTTCAAATTTTAAATAGAGATTTAATTTACTTAAAGATTTTCAAATCACTTAAGCCTTGCTATAATTCTTTTTGGTAAGGTAATTTTTATTTCTTTTAAAAAATAAGGTAATAGAGACAGATTTTAAGTGACACACTTCAGATCATATGAGTAAGTGGTTGAGTGGGGAATGTTTTCCCTCTTGCCTTTATCATTAAAATTCTTATGTTCTTAAAAAAATGATATATGTAAGATTCCTAAGAAGTTTTTTTTTTTTAAACCTATTTCCCAGCATGGAGAAATCTACTTAAATAACTTATATACATGATAAATTGACTTAGTATACATGTACATATAGAAATATGCATGGAACTTACATACATATGGTGTACATACATTTAAGTGATTTACATGTTTGCATATGTATGCCCTGTTTTGGGGGTCCTCACCTTCTTTCCTTTTTTCTTTCTCTCTCTAGAGAAATGTAAATACACAAATAGGCAAATAGAATGAGTCAGCTTTCAAAACAGACCACCTGGTTTGAACTTGCAGGTATTTAATGGTGAACCCATTCGAATCATATTCCTGTCTAACTTCATTTAGTTACTTTTAGCAGTGTGTAGCCTAAGTTGAGTTGTTCACTTTCCCATCTTTGCTCCTGGGTTACACCAACTTGAAAAAATTGTCCTAAGAAGTCAAATGAGGCAAATTATAGTATCAGGGGAAGACAGCGTCCACCCCACCAATGTGACTTCTAGAAGCTCCTGAGATCACCTCACGCTGCAGGACAGCACTCGGATTCCCACGGTCCGACAAAGTTCCCAGTGCGGGAGAACATTATCCCCCCCGCTAATTCTTTAACTCCAAAGGAATAGCGTGGTCCATTAACAAATATAAAGGAGAAGTTTGTGGAGCCTACACAATCAGCCCCACACCCGGGGGTACACCCGGGGGTAGGGAGCTACTCCGGAGGGAGGAAACGGAGCAAGGGAGCGAGAATCGGCTAAACAATGTGGAATTCAAAGAAGATAAACAAGATAAATAGCTTATGCTACATAATCAGAAAAAAAGTCAAGAATAAATGAATGGGATGCAATTAAACTAAAAAGTTTTTGCACAGCTAAAGTTCTAATCAAGAACATCAAGAGAGAACCTACAGAATGGGAGAAAATCTTTGTCTGCTATACCTCAGACAGAGGGCTAATATCCAGAATATATAAAGAACTAAAGAAAGTAAACACCAAAACCACAAATAATGCAATCAATAAATGGGCTATGGATCTTAAAAGAAACTTCTCACCAGAGAAAGTCCAGAAAGCCCATAAATGTATGAGAAAATGCTATAAGGGCAATTAGCTATAAGGGAAATGCAAATCAAAACTTCAATGAGATACCACCTCACTCCTGTTAGAGTGGCAAAAGTGAAAAATTCGAACAACGACAGATTCTGGAGGGGCTGTGGGAAAAGAGGAATTCTGTTACACTGCTGGTGGGAATGCAAACTGATTCAGCCACTCTGGAAAGCAGTGTAGAGAATCCTCAAAAAATTAGGAATGGAACCACCTTATGACCCAGCTATCCCACTCCTGGGTATTTTCCCAAAAGAGTTAGAATAAGCATATTATAGTGATGTGGCTTCATCAATGTTTATAGCAGCTCAATTTACTATAACTAGATTTTGAAACCAACCCAGATGTCCCTCACTTGACGAGTGGATACAAAAACTTTGGTACATATACACAATGGAATACTACTCGGCCATTAGAGAAGACGGTATTATGGCTTTTGATTATCAAATGGATGGAGATGGAAAGGATTATGCTAAGTGAAGTATTCAAATCTCATAGACTCAAGGGCCGAATGGTTTCATCTGTGGAAGCTAGAATACATCGGGAAGCAGTATGTTAGATGGCTAATCTAATAATAACTTCAAATTGTATGATTCTCAACGCAGTAGGGAGGTGACTCCCTAGGATACTAGGAGACGTAGGGTAGCGGATGGTAGGGAGGTGTAGGAAGAACTCCTAGGAGACTGGAGGGTGGGAATATGGGGAATCATCTCAAAAGGAGATCTCTGTCCTCCATGAAATATCCATTTAACTCAGGAATTCTTCTGGTGGAAACAGCAACATGGGGAACCCAAGCTGGGCATCCACAATATGGCATTAGCCCTGATAATTAATATATATCCATTGGTTCTTGAATGTTTGATAATGATTCCCCCTCAATTCTATCTCTATATCCATCTAATAAAAAATAAAATAAAAATTAAAAAAAAATTATAGTATCAGCTTTATTGCTGGTACAGTGGTAGGGGACCTGATGTCAAAATAGAGTCTCCTTGAGTTTCAAGACACCAAACCCACAGAGTGAGGTTTATTTGCCTTCTCTCCACTTGTTTATGGCAAGGTGAGACAAGCAGAAACCCTAAGCACATTTGGTCTGCCCTGTTATGGGGGACTATAACAGTAAGGTCCCCTTTGCTTTGGTTCTGGAAGGGCATGAGCCAGAGAGAGCCTGGGTCAACAGTAGTTTTGCAGAACTCAGTGATAATTCAAGCCAATTTTTACTTACATCCTTGGGGAGGAGCAACTGAGATTTATAATGAACATTGATACTTCCTCCTCAGAATGTGGAATTATCAGCAAATGCTCTCTTTTAGGGACTGCAGTAGAAATATAATAAGATCTGAGTTCTCTTCTGGCCCTAAAGTTACACTATTTTCACATGTAATATGAAGCTCCGAAACCTCTCCCTATTCTGTTTTCCACATTACACCATGCTGAAGCAGGCTCTTTCAAAGAGCTTACTAGAGACTGTAGAGATAAGCTATGATTGTGTAAATATCAGACAGTACAATTCTAAAACCACCAAAATCAATATGAAACCCTTCCATTATTAAA
The DNA here is from genome assembly GCA_004027875.1 of Aplodontia rufa. Lineage (NCBI taxonomy): Eukaryota > Metazoa > Chordata > Mammalia > Rodentia > Aplodontiidae > Aplodontia > Aplodontia rufa. Next base: position 8,038 of record PVKS010049958.1, read on the forward strand.
TTTGTGAGTATAAAGCCAACACGTAAAATACTCTTGAATTGTAGTTGAGATACTAAATATTCAAATCTTTCTGGTACTCCTGACACAGTATTTTTACATAATGAGATTATTCTCAATAATATGAGTCTGAAATTATGAGGATGATTTTTTTCCCTGTGTCTGTCCATGGCCACAAATGAGCAGAGTACCAAAAGAGTGTCTCCTTTATAAGCACAAATGACCCAGTCAGGAGACAGTAAACTGTAACAGTTTGGTAAGGCAGTAAGTGGTGTCAGTCTTCTAGTCTGATACTCCCTGGATGGCTGATGGTTTACTACCTGTGCCAAGCACCTCTGCCACATTTGAATCTCTTAGGAAGGCTATCTTCACCAGTTTTAGGAATTTCTGTATCTCCCATTCCTTATTTAAGCAAGGAATCAGCATCCACTAAAACCACAGAAACAATTTCTAAAATGCACACACCCATGTTGTACTTCCAACTAATTAACTCAAAATATCTGATTTGGGAGCACAGATGCCAGTATATTTTAATATTCTCCAAATTCAAAACCACTGAGACCATGGGAGACTTAATTTCCACCACAGAATCTCTGTTCTTAATTTCAAAAAGCACACTGATATTTATATTCATTATTGGTCAATTTACAATGGTTCCTTGAGCATATCAGGTACTGAACCTCCTTGTGGCACAATGAAAAAGTACTTTCAGAAGCAGAAGACAGCAGAATATGCTAGTTCCTAGATATATTGTAAACATGGACTTAAGAACTGTTTTTATATCTCAGGTCTTGCTTTGCATACCTGCAAGGCTTAGCGTTTTGTTTTTTGTTATTGTATTTGCTTTGGTTTTTTTGGGTTTTGTTTTAAGAGACAGAGGGGACAATGAGAGAGGGGGGGAGAGAGAGAGAGAGAGAGAGAGAACCAATTTTCTTTAGTTTTTCATGTGACTTTTGTTGCTCTGACACTTCATTGTGTTTGTGGTGCTGGGGTTTGAAACCACATCCTCATGCATGCCAGGCAAGTGCTGCAACTGTGGAGTCACTTCTCCAGCCCCAAGTCTTAGTTTTAATATCAAATTATTTCCCACACCAGTATGTTGCATACATATGGGTCAAATTTCTCACCTGAACATCATATGAAGTTCTCTCTGTGTCATTATATTATCATACAAAACCCAGTGCCAGGCACTCCATCTAAGTCTGCTGAATCCCAAAGTCTGTTCTACACTGTTTTGCACACTTCTGCCTCTGCATTCTGGAAATCTTGAGGACATCCATTGAAGCCTGATGTGTAGGTAAATGCATGTGGCCATTGATTCTTTTCTGAAGTGTCTATGGTGCTGCTCAATAGCTGACTCAATTTCCAGCAGGTCTACATATAGAGTTACATAGGGAATGATTTGGTAGCATCCATTTTCTGAAAGTATTGAAGCTACACTATCATCTAAGTTCATGTATTTACATTTGATAACCCAATAAAATATGTATAAATCCTGAATCTTCTGATAAAGAGGATCAAACTTGGACTCTATATACAGCATAAAGCAGAATTTTTTCTCAAAATTTCTAGGTCTACAGAAACTGATAGCTTATGCCATAATTTCCAGCTTTCTGCAAACTGCTGTTGGCAAGGTGATGCTAGAAAGGACTCATCACACCAGCACTAGGTGATTAATGATGAACTCTACCTCTACGCAGGGGAGTTATCTTCAGGCTATCAGCATTCCCTGAGGATAATCAACAATGTGCCTTCCCTGTCACATGATAGATTGTAAAAGTGAACACAATTTTTATTCCTTTGTGAGTTCGTGACTTTTTGCAATATGATTTTGCAGCTCCTCTCCTCAAGTGGTAAAATTTCTTTCTAGTTTCCTTGAAATTGGATGGCTGTATGTTATGATCTGTATATGCGGTATCCCCTGAAACCTCCTGTTAATGCAGCAATATTCAGAGATAAAATAAATGGATTGTAAGAGCTATAACCTCATCAGTCCATCCTGGTTTGAATGGACTGACTGGGTGGGAATTGTAGGCAGGTGGGGCACGGGTGGAGGAGGTGGTCACTGGTAAGATGAATTAAAGATCAATGGGAAAACATGCATGGCTTGCCCACAGAAATATAGATAAACTGGGCATTTTCAGAATACAACAGATGAGTGAGTGGTAAAGGATCTGAGTAGGGAAAAATGGCTGACATTTAGACAGCTTTGATAATAATAATGAGCCTTGTCTTGTAACCAAAGAGTAGCCTTCCTGGCTTAAAGTTGGAGATGGTAGTAGACAGGTAGATGTGGTGTAGATGGAGCACACTGGAGGTAGAGGGAAGATGATAGAGGATGTCTATCTCTCAACATTTACAGAATTCAATTCAAAATGGATTAGAGACTTAAATGGGTGAACTGTGAAAATGGAACCACTACAAGAAAACACAGAGCAAGTACATCAGGGCACTGGAATGGGCAATGTTTTTTTCTGGACAACACCCCACAAACACAGTAAAAAAAACACAAGTGGGAATGCATGAAACTAAAAAGATTCTACATTGTGAAAGAAATGAGCAACAGAGTAAAGAGAAAACTCAGAGAGTTGGAGAAAATATTTGAATACTATTTATCTCATAAGAGGTTAATGCCAGCATATATAAAAAAATCCCAATTTTCAATTACAAACCCAAATATCCCAAAATAGAAAAAGTAATAGATCTATATAAATGTATATACATGTATAAACATCTATACAAGGAGGACATACAAATTGCCAGTAAGTATATTAAAAAATGCTCAAAATCACTAATCATTAGGGATATGCAAGTCAAAATTACAACAAAATATTACTTCACCCCTCTAAGAAGAACTTTCGTAACACAGACTAAAGATAACAAGACCTAACAAGTATATGGAGAATAGAGAACTCTTGCACACTGCAGGTGGGATGTAAATTAGTAGTGAACAGTATGGAGATTCTTCAAATGATTAAACACAGAACTAGCATATGATTCAGCATTTCCATTCCTGGGCATATATCCAAAATTAATGAAATTGATATATCAGAGAGACATCTTCCCTCTTCCCCCATTCGTTATAGTTCTATTCCCAATAGCCAAGAGAAGGAAACAGCTGAAATTTCCATTAACAGATAAATGGATAAAGAAAATGTGGTACAGATACAAAATGGAATGCCATTCATCCATAGCAATGAATCAAACCCTATCATTTGCAGTAACATGGATGGGACTGGAGATCAGTACTTGAAGTAAACTGACTGGTATCACATCATCTTACTAACACATGGAATCTTAAAAAGTTTGTCTCATAGAGCTTGAAAGTAGAATGATGGTTACCAACATTGATCAATGTATCCTAAGTACAGCTACATAGGAATAAGATGTTCTAGTGCATTGTGGCACAACAGCATCATAATAGATAAAATGATGCACTTTATACTACAAAAAGTTAGTAGAAAGGATTTTGAATGTTTCCACCCTAAGGAAATGATACATATTTGAGAAGATAGATATGTTTTAACCTGATTTAAATATCACACAATGTGTACATATATATAAGCATCACATGGACCCCATTGATTTGTAAAATTTTTATATATTTTGTCATTAAAATATACATTTAACAATAGAAAACTATAAAATTTCCCCCTTTTCATTTCATATTTTATTTTTTCTTTCTTCTGCTAGTGCCTGTGTGTACTTTAAG
>PVKS010049959.1:0-11745 GCA_004027875.1 Aplodontia rufa
TTAAGGGCCTTGACTCTGAGAGGGAGGCCTTTAGCCACGGTAAAGGGAGAAATAAAGTGTTTGGACAACTTAAGACCAGTGGGTCTATTTTAACCTCAGTTCACCGACCGAATGAGAGCATTGTCTGGTTCCTGCCGGCCGGGACCGGACAGAAGTGAGTAAACTAACCCTCAAAATAAGAATGTCTTGCCCTAGTGCTCCCCAAGAGGCAGAGGGGACTCAAATTCCAGTCCCCTGATTGTTCTCCTGCACTAGAAGAGGGTGTAAAGATCATACTTTAATAAAGTAACCCTTGGGGCTGGAGCAGTGGCTTGACGGTTAAGGCGCTTGCCTGGCATGCGCGAATACGTGAGTTCAAACTCCAGCACCCACGTACACAATGAAGTGTCCAAGGCATGAAAGTCACATGAAAAACTAAAAAAAAAAATTGTTTCTCTTTTTCTCTCTCTCTCACTGTCCCCTCTTTCTTTAAATAAATAAAAAAACAAACAAACCCTTCATTCCTGGAGGGCAATCCCAGTCTGCACCATTTTCTCATACACAGTAAATACAATCCTCACAAAAGCCCCTAGGATGTAAGTGTTACTACTATTTCTACTTTGCAGATAAGGAAATGGAAATTCCTGGAAGTTAAATGACTTTCCCAAAGTTTAGAAAAGCCAGAACTCAGGTACTCTCAGGACTTAACCCACTGTCTTTCCTTCTTGATCCTAACCTGCTTTCCTCCTGAGACCCAGATGTCAGTGAAAGGTTGGGCCATCCCTAACCCCACTCTCTAGACACATAGAGAGAGAGAGAGAGAGAGAAAGAGAGAGATCTGATTCTGCTTCCTGAACTTTTCTTTGGCAGGTGGGAGTGCAGTGCTAGAATGCTTCCCTAGCATATGCCAGCACCAAAAAATAAATAAATAAATAAAATAACATAAAAATCCTTCAACTTCTCTCTGATGTCTCTTTTCATCTCCACTATGTCACCATCTTCTCATACATGGGTTGCTCTGTCGGGCTCCCTAGCTTCACCTTTCACCCTGCAGTTTGTTTTCTGTGCCCCAACCAGAGCTTCTAAAAATGCCACCCTGCCTGTGCTTCCACTGTCTTGCCATTCATGAGCTTCCTCCTTTCACAGCACTCAGGAGCGGTGCTGAAACTGTCCTCGCACATACTTCTCTCTCCCCAGCTGGACTGGGAAAGTTTTACAAAGAAGGAATTTGTCACTGGGTCCTAGTATTCCATACTTTCCTTCCACAGGAAGGAAAGGAAGAAAAGACAAGCGAAGAAAATGGGGAGGCAGAGATGAAGCTATGAGATTATTTGAGGAAGTGAGTTTAGAGTTAACCTAGTCTGACCCTCATATTTCACAGATGAAGAAATGAGCCTGTGGGTGAGTGCGATCACTGGGGGAACCAATATCAAACCTAGGTGTTATGGTTTTGGATATGAGGTGTCCCCCAAGAGCTCTTGTGTGAGACAATGAAAAAAGGCTTAGAAGAGAAATGCTTGGGTTCTGAGAGCCTTAATCTAGTTGGTGATTGATCCTCCTATGGGGATTAACTGAGTGGTAACTGAAGGTGGGTAGGGTGTGGCTAGAAAAGGCAGGTCATTGGGGGTGTCTTGGGGTACATATTTTGTATCTAGTGAGTGGGGCTCTTTCTGCTTCCTGACCATCATGTGAGTCACTTCTCTCCACCACACTCTTCCACCAAGATGTTCAGCCTCACCTTGAACCCCAAGGAATGAAGCCAGCCATCTGTGGACTGAAACCTCTGAAACTGAGCACCCAAATAAACCTCTCCTCCTCTAAATTTGTTTTTGTTGGGTCTGTTTAGACACAGCTGTGAAAAAAAGCTGACTAAAACACTGTCTTCTCAGCCCATCGTGTACACACCATTTAGAAATCACACACCTTGGCCCTCAGGCACTTGGAGCACTTGCTGGCATGCGTGAGGATGGGGGTTCAAACCCCAGCACCAAAAACACAACGAAGTGTCAGATAAATGAAAAATAAAAATGATTCTTTCTCTCTCACTGTTCCTCTCCTTAAAAAGAAAAAGAAAAAAGAAATCACACACCTAATTGAAGTTTTTTTTTTAATAAAGAGAGAGGGACAGTGAGAGAGATAGAGAAAGAGAGAAACAACTTTATTTAGTTTTTCACATGGCCTTAGTTGCTCCAACACTCAGTTGTGTACATGGTGCTGGGGGTTCAAACCAGCACTTCGTGCTTGCCAGGCAAGCGCCGAAACCGCTGAGCCACTGCTCCAGCCCCTGAAGAATTCTTTTCCTTCAAAGATAGGTCATAATTTCCTATTTCTCAACCATTGTCAATGAAGAGCATTTGATCAAAATTCAAAGTTCTCATTAGCACCCTAGGTAAAAATAATTTTAGAGGAAAATAGTTTTAGAGGAAACTTAGATACTCAGTAAACACTTGCTGATTTGCCTCTGATTTTAGAACAGAGCAAGACAGCATGAGCACAAATAAGCTGGTGACTGTTCATCTATTTGTAGGCATACAGGCATGAATGACCTTGGTTCTCTCCAATCTGTCCTTCTCAGGGGTTCAAACCTCTAATTAACTTTTAACTGCTCATTGTTTATCCAGGAAAAAATCCAGAAGTATCTCCTTTATGTCCATTAAACCATCCTGTTTGAGGAAGCATCCAAAACCAGATTTTAACCCTCCTGAGATGCCCATGTCAGGAAGGGGATTTATTTTCACTGTGAAACATGACATTCCATTTGGTTCTAATTCCCTGGCACTATAATCTTTGGATGCATTGCTACTGAATATTTTTGTTGCAGATGGTTGTGTGATAGCCTGATGCATAATTACTTGTGAAAAATTGTATCCTGTTCATGAAATAAAAACAAGCAGTCATTGGAAATGGAACCAACATTTTATTAGCTTCCTAGATATTTGGAGGCAGGACATTTGTTTTAAGAATTAATGAAAAGGGGCTGGAGCAGTGGCTCAGAGGTTTCATCGCTTGCTTGGCAAGCATGAGGACCCAGGTTCAAACCCCAGCACCACATACACAACTAAGTGTTGGAGCAACGAAGGCCATGTGAAAAAACTCAATAAAGTTGTTTCTCTCTAAAAAAAAAAAAAAAAGAATTAATGAAAAGTCAGAGAAACACAAAAGATAATTTCTGTTCCCTCAGAGATAACTCTGGCTCCTTTCCACTCTTGGAATATTCAGAACCACCATTTAAAAAAATACAAATCCCAAGATGGCAGTCTCGTTTTGTTCACAGTTGAAGGAAGGCTTTCCTCTGGGTGTGGCTGCGTTGTTAATTCTCTCTGGCCACAGCTGCTTGCAGTTTCCCTTTGCATATTCCCAAGAGAAGATGAATTTGTATATGGGTAAAGTAGAGAAGAAGACCAAGCGTCATATTCCAACTGATCACCCTGAGTTCAACTCTGACTCCAGATAGCAATTCATTCCATTTCATGGAATTTTAAAAGACCTGATAAGCTGCATATTTACAGCTTTTCTTTGAATAAATATGGCCTGGATAAATTTCCTTACTAGATGCATCTCTCCTTGGAAAATTACTCAGAGTTTTCATTTTATGAGTTGTTCTGGGCTAATACTTGGCTACTGTTGGTTTGTATAGCAAATGTTGTTAGTGGCCCACCTACATCCCCCAAGACTTTCATTTTAGGGTGAATAGTCCATTTCTGCATCTGTGGTCCTGAGAGCTTTTCCTGGAACCCTGGAAGGTGATTGTCCTCCAGGCTATGAATGTTGAAGAATTAGGGGATGGAGCACTGGCTCAGCGGTTTCGGTGCTTGCCTGGCAAGCACGAGGACCTGGGTTCAAATCCTAGCACCACATACACAATTAAGTGTTGGAGCAACGGAAGTCATGTGAAAAACTAAATAAAGTTTTTTCTCTGTTTCTCTGTCTCTCTCACTGTCCCTCTCTCTTTAAAAAAAAAAAATGTTGAAGAATTAAACAGCCTGTGGCAGTGGCATGCAACCAGCAACCTCTGAAACTGATGTATAAATAGCCCAAGACTTTTACTTTTTGGGAGAAATAATTCTAAGTTATGTATTTTTTCACTTTCCCATTGATTTAAGCCACAGTCACTCACTGTGGTACCTGGAACACTATTGATTGTGATTCCTTCATGGGTCACTTCTCCATTTCTCCGTTTCCTGCACCTCTTAAATACTATTTGTGCTAGAATCCTTGTTTCAAAACCTGCTTCTGAAGCATCCCAGACTACAACAGTCTCTTTCATGGAACTTTAAGCCTCATAATGACTTTATTCACTTCTATTGACAGGTTTCCACATTCTCTGCTAAACAGGAGCTCAGAAATGATTGAAAGAACAAAAGAAGCAGTATGAATGACTATTATCATTATTGTTGTTTTCGTTATTCAGCATAAAACACACAGTCAGCCCTTTACTGAACAGTCAGCAAGACAGCTCTGATTCTTGGGGAAAGTCATGTTCTGAATCCCTGTTTTTCGCATAAAGAAAATGAGAAAGAGAGTTAGGAATCCAGGCTCTTCAAGGAAAAGCTGCCATGCAAGAGGTTGGACTCTGAAGGTAGAGATATGACTCATTCTCCAAGATTGTCAGCTCTGTGACAGACACTTAACAAGACTTCAGGAAAGACTGACCTCGGCCAGCTCACAGTCTCAAGGAGGTAATTCAGAATTAAAGCCAAATAAACAAGCCAGTCCTATAATTGAAGGTGAAAGCAAGGGGAAGTTGTAGATAGAGTTTGTGGCATAAGGACAGAAATGTCACCTCCAAAAAAAAGTCTGAATCAAGTCAGCATGTCACCTCCCATTGCTAACTATGCAGAGATTTTAATGAAATATTCTTAGGTTCAATCCACACTGAAGGCCTGCTTCACCCAGCTCCTGACAAGGGGTAATTTATAGCTTAAAGAGATGTCATTGACTTTAATAGGCTTCAGATATCACCTTAAAATTACTGACTCCTTACAGGGTCCCATTTTCCAAGACAGCTCCTCCCTGCCTGTGTATTTCACCTCATTTAAGAATGGACTTGTGGAGCAAAACAATCAAAAAGACATCATGTTTTAGAACTGGAAAGGATCTTCTTAGCCCAGGTTTCCCAGATCCAAATGTCTCTTGTAGCCTGGCAAACTCCTGCTAAGTCCAAGGGAATAACTTCTTCTTGGTCATAAATCATTTACTGCCAAGCAGAAGTTCAGATTCAGTGTGCCAGAATTTTTTTCAACAGAAGCAGTATACACAGTTTTATAAACAGCAACCAAAAATACCCTTCTTGAATATTGGCAATTAATTAGTATTTTAAAAATAACAAAACCGTCCCATCCCCATCCACCTTTTCTGACAAAAAGGAGCCTCTTGCTCTTGGTGACTCTCAGAGCACACTGCACAGGGGAACTTTCCTACCCAGACCCAGCTCCACTGGAAATCTCTTGTTCTGCTCTGCTCTTCCTGGTGCTCTTTTTCTCAGTAGGGTGTGAGTAATAAAATAGCCATGGATTTCGAGGAACTTTTAACTACTTTCTCCCTTTTTCATTTATAAAAACACTAAACGATCAATTCCAGACAACCAAAAATCCCACGTTCCCAACAAACTCTACTAAGGGACACATCTTCTGCTCCGTACCTTTTTTCTTTTTCTTTCTTTGTTGTTAATGCTTTTAAAAACAAATGAATTTTTTATATATAGTTTTTAAAGTATGAAAAAATGATAAAACCAAATAATAAAAGCTCTCTACAGGTAAGTCTGGTAGCCATTTTGAACTTATAGGCTCAGCTGCAAGACTGTTAAAGTAGTGAAATCCTTCCATATATTATTTAATCATTAACCCAAACTCTCCAAATGACATCTCCACCACCATGTGGGTACCATGACCTACTCAGAACCTGTCAGGCTGCTCTATCACCCGAAGCTTATTAAGAGTTAACCCCTAACAAGTACATCACCTGAAAGATCCTATTTCTGCATGGTGGCCAGCAGGCCAGAATCTTATAGATAGGTCAGTATCTGCACTGTCCTTTTCTTTAAAAAAGGGACAGGGAGGGGGAGGCTGTAACCTCAATGGTTACAGCACTTGCCTGGCATGCATGAGGACATGGGTTCAAACCCCAGCACCACATACACAACAAAGTGTCAGTGTCAGAGCAATGAAGGCCACATGAAAAACTAAATAAAACCGATTCCCTCTTTCTCTCTCTCTCACTATCCCTCTCTCTTAAAAAAAAACACACCTTCATGGAGATGTTTGACATATAAGAAGCAATATAATTTAATTCATGTATATTCATGAATTTGTACATAAGCATATATCTGTGAAACAATCACTATCATCAAGGCAATAAACATATCCACCACCTCACAAAATTTCCTCCAACCCTTCATTACTACTATTGGTGGGTTGTTGTTTTGTTAATGGAAGTGTTGGTGAGAACATTTAGCATTAGATTCACATTCCTAGGCCATTGAGATAGGAGGTCTATTATCATGTTTTAAATCCCTGTAAGATGTAATGTCATACAACCTAAGGTATTTGTAGAAATGTATTGGGCCTAAGGAGGAGGGGAGGGATACAGGTGGGTAACTGATGGGGGAGGGTTCTTGGGGGTAAATATAATTTTCAGAATTTATATATATATATATTATATTATTTCATTAGAAGCTTGTTTGATTGTTCAATAATTAAATTTCTGAATAAAAAAATTTAAAAAAAATTCACACTCCAAGAAAATTTTAAACATTTTCAACACTATTGATAGCTATAGGCACTATACAGAACTCCAAACCTTAATTACCTGGTATAAACGAAACTTTGTACCCGTCAATCAAATGAGTTTCACATTTCCCCTTCATTCTAGACATGCCTATACTATTCTTTTGAAGCTTTTCTGTCTTCTTTGCTTTGCTATGTTTTGTTTAGTTGTGTGGTACTGGGAACTGAATTCAGGATTCTGTGCATGCCAGCCAATCTCTCTACCACTGAACTATGTCTCTAGTCTTTAAATTTTGTTTTAAGACAGGTTTCACAAAATTGCAGAGGCTGAGTGATATCAGAGAGGGATACTGAGAGATCTTGGAGGTTTTAGTGGCCCAAAAGGCCTTAGAAAATGCCATCTGGGTTGAAGGTGCAGCTCAAAGAAAGAGAAGAGAGAAAAATAAAAAAAGAAAAGATCCCAGTTCTCCACCTGGATCCACACAACACATAGCTTAGACAGAAAGGCAGTCAGTCCAGGATTCCATGACAGACAGGCTTCATGGTGTTTGATCTAAATGTCAAATCTCCCCTGAACTCTCAAGCATGCAGCATAGAGCACAGCAACCAGGACTTAAGTTTCCAAAAAGACCCTCATTTCAGTTCCTCACTGTGTCACTGTAAGGACAAGACGTGATTATGTAAAGTGCTATAGAGTACAAATCAGGATAATTTCTATTAACATCACTACCTCCAATATGAACTTTCAGTCACAATACAAAATAGGCAAAAATGTAAGTTTTTAGTTAAGTTTATATCTTGCCTGATACAAAATTTCATCTAGTTACCTCCAGATAAACTCATTCTCTTCTCACAAAATGCAGAAGTTTTAGGGTTAAAAGTTTTTTCCTCCTCCATCTTCCTCTGGAGGGAAGGGTTGGGGTGAGGGACAAGATTATGTTCCCAATTGAATCTTGGCATCAGGGAGACATCAGGTCCCAAGCCAGTCTGACACTCACCTATCTCCTTCAGACTCAGGAGCCTTCTCCTGGCCATTTCTGAATTCATTTTGGATGCAATGACTTTTGGCAGATTCCTCTCACCATTTTGCTGCGGAAGGAGGGACTCTCAAAGGCCGTTTAGTAGCTAGACACAAATGGTTAGACACTGATCATTTACTGCCACTGCCAAGTACTAAATGCACTAAACTGGGACAGATATGCTTTGGGTCTCCCCAAACCCATCTGTGAAGTGAGCTTAGTGCTCCTTCATAGCTGATCCCTCCAAATATATTGTGGGTCCTTATAGTCACAAGCCATCTTCAGGGTTCAGTCAGGCCAGAGTCATGAATACAACAGACTGTGCCCTGTGGAGCTAGTGACAGAAGACAAACAAATAAGTGGGCAAATAAATATAATATGGAATTTCAAATTGAGACAGTGCCACAAAAGGACAAATAGGAGCCAGTGGTAGAAGACAGCAAACGGCTGATTTGGTGATAGAAAGCAATTAGGGTCAAGGAAGGCCATCTAAAGAGGTGGTATACAAACTGCAACCTGAAGTAAGGGGGAAGCTTACCACATGAAGATTAGGACTAGGAAGAGGGTGTGGGATGGGTATGCAGGAAGAGAAAACAGCATGTGGGATAAAGATCCTTAGGAGTTAAAGACGGGTAACTAGAACATAATCAACAACAAGGCCATGGGGAACAGCTGGGCTTCATCCTGCCTGTCAGCCACGGTTATATGCTGTGTGGATCTGGGTGGAGATCTGAAAATGTAAAGTCACAGAAACATTCGTTATTAGTTTTTATTTTTATCATTACAGGATTTTAACATAAGATGAGATAGATTTTTTCTTTTTCTTTTCCCCTAAAATCTTATGTTAGGAACAGTTCTCAACAGAGGCAGTACACTAGCCCTTGGGGACATTTGGAAACATGTAGGGACACTTTTCGTTGTCACATGTTTTGAGTACATTATTGGCATTTAGGAATGGCCAGGAATATCAGTGTCCTATACAATAAAGAATGATCCCACGCAAATGACTTGGTGTTCCTCAAGAGATTTATTGGGGGTTGAGTAGCTATGTGGACACAAACATGGAGGGAGAGGCTGGGCATGATGGGGCACACTTGTAATTCCAGCTGCTTGGGAGGCTGAGGCAGGAGGATCACAACTTCAAAGCCAGCCTCAGCAATTTAGCAAGGCCCTAAGCAACTTATCAAGACCCTGTCTCAAAATAAAAAATAAAAAAGACTGGGGTTGTAGCTCAGTGGATACGCCCATCTGGGTTCAATCCCTGGTACTGCCCCCAAAAAATGGAGGGAGGTCAAGGGTGGCAGCAGGGATGTCATGAAGATAGCTTAGGAGTTGCCCATGTGGGAAAAGATGATGTCAAGAACAGTACTGAAGCCTCAAAGATAAAGAACAGTGGGAAGATGAGCCAATACAAGAAGACATTGTAAACTGACTACGTAGTGTTCGTGTTAAGTGAGATACACTCCCAGAATCCTTGACTCCCCTCCTGGTAATCATTAGCAATGGTTTTCAGTTAGCATTCCAGGTGAGCCTATTTGAAAAATACCTGATTCATGTGGTTATTCAGAGACGGAGCCAAGGAGGTGCAAAGAGAAAAAAGGGCAGTAAGGCTGGAAAAGGACCTCATGACCAAATTATTGAATGATATGATATTCATTCAGGACTACCCAAATGAACTTCCTCAACATAAAGGGCAATATCTACTGTGTCTTTTAGGCAGGAAGCTCACCAGATGACCACTCTCTCCCCACCCCAACAAGACCGCACAGCTATAATTTGAGTGTTCACCACAATTTATTTTTTAAGCCCATGAATGCATGCCTATCACTCAGAAAATTAGCTGCCATACACAATTAGGTTAATTTGGCATAATATTCACCTGAAAGGTGAACATGTTATTAATCATGAAAGCAAACATATGGAGCAGGTGTCCTTGCTCGGCTGGGAAACAGCAGCTAAGCCATGAGCTCCGCACACAAGTCACCTCATGCCTCTCCCAGAAAATAAACTAGCATGGATAAGAAAGATTCCACAGAGCCCAAAACCTTGGAAGAGCCACTAAGGTGACTCTTGGTAGAGTTACATATTGGGACCTTGAAACTTCATGGAAACATAGAACAATGATACCAGTAGAAGCCCTTAACCTTGGGCAAATTCAGAAAACAAACCCATTCAGAATCAGCAACACTTATGGTGTCTCTTCTCTGCCTCTGGACCAGTCCTAACATGTATCCTCTAATGGGTTGAGAATTGAAAATATGTCCCTTGAATAAGGTCAACGCAAGTTTTCCATATATGAAGTAAACAGAAATATATTAGGCGGGAAACAGCAGATGTGTATGAGTGAGTTTCATTAGGGTCTGTACCTACTGCCACTTTAGCACTGCTGTTGTCTGAATATGTTCCTCAAATTTCCTGTGTTGGTAACCTAATCCTTCCAACAATATTGGAAGATGGAGCCCAATAAGAGGGAATTAGGTCATGAGTGCTCTCCCTCATGAGTGGGTTAATGTTGTTAATGCAGAGTGGTTAGTTAACGTGACAGTGGGCTACTTTTAAAGCACTTGCTCGCACACCTGTTTGGCCTTCTGCCTCCCTCCATAGGATGACACAGCATTAAGGCCCTAACCAGATGCTGGAACCATTTTTTTGGCTTTCCATCCTCTAGAGCCATAAGCTAAATAATTCTCTATTCTCTATAAATTACCCAGTCTCAGGTACTATGTTATAGCATCAGAAAACAGACTAAAACAACCATATTACAAAGATCCCCATATATCATGATCCTTCCTATAGATTTGCTGCCCTTCCCCCAGGCAGTGTGGTACTAAGATGCACACTCACAAGTATAAGTGCTCATGTACACTTTCAGAGCTAAGGGAAAGTATATTAAATAATCTTATTTCCTAAAGCCAAGGTACTAAAAAAACATATTCTTCTCTCTCTAGTTCTCCTCATTCATCCACCAGGAACAATTTTAATTTGAAAATTAAATTTTTTAAAGAGTTATAAGTTATGGGGTCGGTTGTCTATCTTTCATACTAAATCACCTAAGAGGATATGTTCACCACAGACCATACTTCATTATAGTTTCTGTTAAGGAAAATCCTACCAAGAAAGCTTCCATGATTAACTTCAGTCAATCGTAAAAACAAAACAAAACAAAACAAAACAAAACCAGAAAGGGTGTGTTGGGCTTTGTGCAAAAGGAAAATCGCCATATTGGACGTCATAATACTTTTCTTTCCTCCCCCTTCACATTTCCTGCGCTCTGAGCAATGTGAGTTACGTTCCTGCGCCAGAGTGCTACTTTCTCTCTTTCTCTCTTTGCACCCCCCCAGTCGGTGATAGATGACGTCACCAACATAATAGTCCCTCATTGGCTGAAACGAGCTAGTTTTGCCACTTCACTATTGGTCCCTTAGCAGCCTGCTCTCACTATATCTACGGATGGGCGGGAGAAATAAAGGGGGAGAGAAGTTTCAAAGTGCCACCTGTGTGTGAGACTGAGTTCTTTTCTCCCCCGGCCGGGAAGGAAGGTCCCGTGTTCCGGCTGCCGGCGCTCACCCCCTCGCCCCCGGTTCTCAGCCCTGTCCTGACTCAGCCCCCAGGGAACGGCCCAGGTCCGGGTAGTTCCGCCCACTCCCGGCTCAGGAATGCTGCAGGGAGCGACAAGGGTGGGGCTGGGGCAGTGGCTCCATGGTTACGGTTTGCCCAGCATGTGCAAGTACACGGGTTCAAACCCCAGCACTCACGTACACAACTAAGTGTCAGAGCAACGAAGGCCATGTGAATAACTCAATAAAAATTGATTCTTTCTCTCTCTCTGTCCTCTCTTTAAAAAAAAAAAAAACACCAGAAAGGGAAATCCATGCATTAAAAAGAAAAATGTTAGTGCCTTTGACTGGTAAGGACTATAGAGGTAATATTGCATATGTTATATGTTTCTGAACCCAAGCACAGAGGCAGGATGCCCAGCATTAAAAAAAAAAAAAAGGCCTGAGGTCCTGCTGCATCAGGTT
>PVKS010049960.1:0-11750 GCA_004027875.1 Aplodontia rufa
TCAAGATGCAGTGTTCCATCGCTGTCAGGGTCCCCAGGGTGCCCTTTACAGCCACACCCACCTCCCTCCCATGCTGGACTCCTGTGCCAGGGCCAGCTCGCTTCATGCTTCTGAGAAACCCACTAGATAGGAGCCATCATTTCACCTGCATTTCATTTACAAAGAACCGGAGTTCAGCCTGATTAATCAATGTGCCTGGGGGGCGCATCCCGGGCTCGGCTGTGCTAGGCGGGCAGACCCTTGGCGTTGTCTGGCCCGCAGCGCGCTTAGTTTTGCCTGCAGCGTTTTAAAAACCTAAATTACCAATTTAAAAAAATCCAGGCGGCGCGCTGGAGCGGTGGCTTGGTGGTTAAGGGGCTTGCCCGGCATGCGTTAGTACACAGGTTCAAACCCCAGCGCCCATGTACACAACGAAAGCCATGTGAAAAGCTCAATAAAAATTGATTCTCTCTCTCTCTCTCCCTCACTGTCCTTCTTTTTTTCTCTCTCTCTCTTTAAAAAAAAATAATCCAGGGGCTGGAGCAGTGGCTCGGCAGTTACAGCGCTTGCCCAGGATGCGCGAGTATGCGAGTTCGAACCCCAGCACTACGTACACAATGAAGTCTCGGAGCAACAAAAGCCACATGAAAAACTAAATAAAAAATCGTTTCTCTCTCTCTCTTTCTTTCTTACTGTCCCTCTCTCTTAAACAAACAAACGAATCCAACCGTCTGGCTTTCTCCCTAGTGAGATGTTAGATTATCTGGCAAAATTAGCTCACGTTTCCCGGTCAACAAGGGGCTGAGCCATGGTGTGCGTCTGTAGTAGCAGCCCGTCTGGAGACAGAGGTGGGAGGATCATGAATTCCAGGCCAGCTGAGCACACAGAGACCCTGCCACTTATTCAAAAAGAAAAAGCTGGCACCCTTAAGACCAGGCACATGGTTGAGTTGGCCCAATCCCCACCTCTCCCTCTTGCCTTACACGGGTCAGTGCCCCTGTGTACCTGCAGGCTTGTGAATTTGCAGTCTTAACTCTAGGCTCCATGTCTGACTCTCCTCCTCTCTCTCTCTCTGTCTCTCTCTCTCTCTCTAGTGCTAGAGATTGAACCCACTGGCACTCTACCACTGAGCTACATCTCAGCCCTAGTTTACAATTTATTTTGAGATAAGGCCTCACTAAGTTGTTTAGAACCTCGAAAGTTGCTGAGGCTGGCCTCGAACTTGTGGTCCTCCTCCTTCAGCCTCCCAAATCTCTGGCATTACAAGCATGTACCGTTTAAGCCAACATATTTGGGCTGTTTGTTCCAGAAGCCACAGGACACTAATGAGTGATTTTCAGAGGCCCTTGTGGCTGAGACTCGGTCCAGTGAGAGTCCAGTCCTGGGGAGAGGTGGCCGCCGCGTGCGTTCCAGGACCTTGGGAATGGCCTGTTCCTGGATCAAGGCTGGAGGAAACAGGTTGTCTGTTCCCTTTCATGCCGTCAGTCAGCAAGCACTTACTGAGAACCTACTACGCTCTAGGCATGGGCTGGACACCAGGGATACAGCAGGGGCAAAACCAGCCTGCCCTGCGGATCCTGGTAAGAGGAGGTGGAGAGGTCATTGGGCAGTGACCACCCAGGAGTCAAAGGATGGGATACCTCACAGGGCCCAGTGGGGGACGTGCATCCCCAGCAGAGGGCAGAGGCCAGAGGCAGGAGGGCCGAGGGAGGAGGGGCCCGTGGGACCAAGAGGCTGAGCAGGGGTCAGAGCCAGGTCAGAGACTCCCAGCCTTCCCTGCTGCCCAGAAGCAACAGGCACAGGTCCCTTTTACCCTAGTGCCTGCCTTCTTATTCTGTGTCCCACACACCTGGCCTGACGAGGGCACTAAACGAGCACGTGGCAGGACAGGAAGCTGGTGTGGGTTTTCAGGCAAGTCCCCACACGGCCACTTGTGGGCTGCATGGTTGTGGACGGTGGCTGTCAGGTGGAGTTAAGAGAGTCGGTGCCTGTGGCCTTGCTCTAGGGTCCCAGGAGAAGGTGCCCAGCAGCTGGGGTTGCTAGTGATCAGAACCAAGGTGGGGCTGGGGCTTTCCAGCCTGAAGGGCACCTCCCTCTGGCCCCTGAGGGGACCCAGCACAAGGTGCCCCTCTGTGGACATGTTGGGCTGAGGCCTGGCTCCTCCCAGGGTGCAGGTGGACTCACAACAATGCCAGCTCCTCCATGCCCCCTGTCACAGAAGGCCACCATGTCACCCAAGGAGCTGGTGACCTGCCCCAGCAACCCCTTGCTGTGTCACGCTCTGGAGGCTGCAGTGGTGAGGAGAGGCCCAGGCTGGGCCTGGCCTGGCACCCGGTGGGGCTCCGGCTCTGCCCCTGATGCAGGCGGAGCCCAGCTCTGGGGAAATCAAAAGCAGAGCTGGAGCGAGCTGGAAACCACGGCAAAGACGCGGAGGGGCGCAGCCGGGCGGCCTCGTTAGCGCTGACCTTGGCACCCGGAGGCTCCCGATGGATGGGGTTCAGGCCTGAATGGGCCCTGGGGGAGCCGCAGCCTTATCCATTACGGGCCGTCAGCGCCTCCCCGAGCCCGGCCTGCGCTGGATGCCAAGAGTCTCCTGGAATAAATCTCTGTCTGGGCCACATGAGAGCCAAAGGGGAGCGAGGCGAAGCATGAAAAATGTGGCCGTCCGGCTCTGGAGACAAAGCTGCAGTGAGGACGGAGCCAGCAGGGGTGAGGGAGGTGGGGTGGAGCCACGGGCAGGGCCCAGAGGCATCCTGGGAACAGGCAGCACCTCCCCGGCCGGGCTCCCTGAGGGTCCGAGGACGGGGCTGTAGTCGGACCCCGCAGAAGCAGATCTGGCTGCACAGCGCTGGGCAGGACCGGGGTGCCTCCTCCTCCTGCATCTGCTCTGACTGAGCCCCCACCTCCGCTGGTTGCCTGCCACCTCCGGCAGAACTTCTCCACGCCTCAGTTTCCTCAGGGGTTGCAGGGTGAGGGGGAGCCTACCGCGCAGGGCTGTAGTCGATTTGGGAACAGCCAGGCCTGGGGTGGCGGTTATCAGCACTGGCTGTTAAGGCCTGCAATCCCAGCGACTCGTGAGGCTGAGGCAGGAGGATGGCATGTTTGAGGCCAGCCTTGGCAATTTAGTGAGGCCCTAATCAATTTAGTGAGATCCTGTCTCAAAATAAAAAATAGAGGGGCTGGAGCAGTGGCTTGGCGGTTACTGCACTTGCCCAGCATATGTGAGTACATGGGTTCAAACCGCAGCACCCATGTACACAACGAAGTCTTGGAGGAATGAAAGCCATGTGAAAAATTGAATTAAGAAGTTGTTTCTCGGGGCTGGAGCAGTGGCTCTACAGTTACGGTGCTTGCCTCACATGCACGAGTACATGAGTTCAAACCCCAGCACCACGTATTGGGAATGCTGGAGGAATGAAAGTCACATGAAAAACGAAATAAAACTGATTTTCTTCTCTCTCTCTCTCTCTCTCTCTCACTGTCCCTCTCTGGAGGAGGCACTGTCCACCGAAGTTCTGTCTGACAAAGTCCAGGCTTGGGGATGGGCTAGGCAAAGCCAGCCCTGGAGATTTCCAAAACCATCCCTTCTAGGAATTGGCTGTGTTTTAATAATTATATGTATTGTGAATTTGCTCATACTGAAACTCTGTGATTGTTATGAGAATTCTATTGCTTAGACAACTGTTGCGGGTTGTTGAGAAGGATACTTGTTATAACACATATAGAAATCATGGAAAACAAAGCTATACTGGCTTTAAAATAAAATTGGATCTACAAAGCAAAATAATTAGAACTAAGGAACAAAGAAACAATATACGTGAAACGTTTACCAATACCATCCTGAGTGCTCACATTGTATTGTGAACTTTGAGTGAGAAAGGCGTGTTTACCTTTCCTGTTGTTACAGAGGATGAGCTTTAACTCCCTAGCAGTAAATAAGACATGTTTACCCTTTTTGTCTTGCAGAGGTTAGGCTTTAACTTCTTAGCCCGTAGGTTAGGATGCACAGATGACTTTATAGGGTTAACATTTATAGAACCTAGGATAGCTACGGAATATCTGGTAAGGTTACTCTAACAAAATAGTTTTTAGTTATAGAAATTGTAATAGCCTATATCATAGTCTAACTAAATAAGAAACTTTTCATTTATGCTAAGATAGGGCTTCTAGACTAATGCGGTGTACTGAGCTTTAAGGCTTCTCTTACCTAGTGAGGTAATGGTTTGCAGAAACATCTAAAGGAATTTAGGGAGACAGAATTTGATGAAGTGTTTGGTCTCCGTCCTTTGTAAATGCTGGTTTAAACAATATGGTCAACGTGGTGGGGAGGTTGAGGCCATGAATTGTACCAATGGATGATACTTTAAGTATTTTTATGTCTGATGCTCTGCAACAGTTTAAACCAAATAGTTACATATGGTCATTACAGGGGGGAAGTCGAGGGCATGAATTGTACTAATAGTTGATGCTTTAAGTTTACTGGGAAATGGAAAAGAGAATTGTATAATGAAGCTGATAATGAAAGGCTTGTTTGTGCACCTGTATAAAAATGTTCAACAATAAAGAACAGACAGCATTTTGCTCAAGCAGGGAACTGTGTCTGCTTGCAACTTGCCCTGGAGGTTCCAGCCATTCCTCCGTGCCGCTGACTCCACTTTTCCTTCGGGGACCCAAGTTCAGCTGGGGCTAGCCCCCGGCACCTCTCTCTCTCTCTTAAAAAAAATACCCACATTAAAAAGAAAAAGAAAAAGAAAGGGCTGGGGATGTAGCTCAGTGGAAGTGCCCCCCTGGGCTCAATCCCTGGTACCAGTATAAGAAAAAAAAGAGAAAGAATCGGCTGCAGATTTTTGGAGTCAGCTGTTGGCCCCCGGAACCTGCACACCAGGTCACCTGCATCATGGTGGATGACAAATGACATCCTCACCCTGGCTGGCTCCGCCTCCTGGAAGCAGGCAGCCTTGGATATGGACAGGGGCTCTGCAAGGAGACATGGCTCAGATCCTGGTCCTGCCACCATCTGGCCATGGGGCCTTGGGTGAGTTAGGCTCTGAGCCTCGGTTTCCCCACCTGTAAGCGGGGGCTCTTGGCTCTGCCTGGGAGAGTTGGGAGTACTAGAGGTGATGTGTGAGTGTCCAACGTGGCAGCCGTGGGTCCACAGTGAGGACCGCCCCCAACACACACTGGTCCTCGCCCGTTCTCTGGAGCCCTGAGAGCAAAGCACCTCCACTGTCCTCAGGGCTGCAGAGTCCAGGACATCTGCTGTCTCCTCTGCATCCCCTCCCACTCCTGTTGTCTTTCTACACGATGGCCTTTCCCTGCCCGCTCCCAGGAACCACCCTGATGGCTTCCCTGTCCTGTCTCGGGCCCTCTCCTGAATGTATAGCATCCTGCATCCTCTAACTTGATGCTGCGCATGCAACCTGAGCAGCGGAGTGGAGCAGGAGGTCACCTCCCTTGCTTTGGACTTGCTACCTCTCTTAATAAAGCCAAGGAACATCACTGAAACTCTGATTTATGATGTCAGCAGAGGCGGGGGCTCAGGCTGTTAAACCAGAAATTTCTAGCTTTACGGCCCATTCTCTGGGTCTCAAATAGTTTGTCACTTTTGCTTTCAGTAACTCTCAAAGCCTGGAAGGACTCTGGACCGTATTTCTTCCCAACAAATACTTAATGAGTGCTTGCCAGGGCTCAGTCTGTGCCAGGCATCTCATCAGACTAAGAGAACACACACATACACACACATCTATGCACATGCACACGCACGCACACACACATACACAGAGACACACGTGCACACATGCGCACATGCACACACATGCACAGATGCACAGACATGCACACACATGCACAGACGCACACACATGCTCACACACATGCACACACATACACAGAGACACACATGCACACATACACACATGCACACGTGTGCACACATGCACGTGCACACACATGCACAGATGCACAGACGGGCACACATGCACACACATGCTCATGCACACACATGCACAGGTGCACAGGCACGCACACACGTGCTCATGCACACACACACAGGGACATCCGCATACGCACACACATGTGTACATATACACGTACATATGCTCTTTTTTTCTCTTTGAGGTGCTGGAGATCACCCAGAGCCTCACACATGCTGGGCAAGTGCTCCACTGAGCTCCATTCATGGCCTTAGATTCTGGTGACACAGAAGTAGAGAAACTGTCACTGTCCCTGTCCTGTGGGGCCTGAGTGTCCAGGGCAGAAAACTCACACAGAGTAGAGAGATCTTTGCCCTGCGCAGTGGGGCAGATTGGGCCAGCGGGCAGGGCTGGTTTTGCCTGGCAGGGATCTTGGGAGAGCTGCACACGCCCCCTTGTGGTCATCCTGGGCTTCACTTGGGCAGGGTTTCGGCCTGGTGCTGGTCCCCTGAGAAGGGGTTGTTGCTCTACGGGAGTTTGGGTGGGTGGCTTGGATTTTGGCCATCAGCTCCAGGAGAAACAAAATAACCCAGAGTGATTGATGGACCCGTCGTAAATTTGTAAAATAAATCAGCTTGGCAGGGAGATTCAAAAAACCTGTCAGGCAGCGAACATTATTTTAACAGCCTGTAAAATCTCCTCCATCCCTCAGAGATGTCAGCGTCAGGCTGATGACGCATGTGACGCTGGCGGGCAGAGCAACCTGTGGGAGGCTGGGCACAGTGGCCCCTGGGCTGTAGGGGTGCCCTGTTTCTCCAAGCTGGGGGTGGCTGACCTGAGGGTTCTGCAGGAGGTGCTGGGTGGGTGGCACATTCACTCAGCACAGGCACTGGGGTCAGTCCTGCAGGTGCTGGGATTTGCACCCACTGTGAAGGTTCCGGGGGCCCCACTAGGAGGCTTCAAGCTTCTCAAGAAGTGGGCAGCCCCAAAGGTGGAGGAAGCAACAGGCTGTGGTCTGGACCAATCCTCCCTCTCACTTCCTGTCCCAGCCGCCAGGAGGTGAGCAGTAGCTCTACGGGTCCCCACAGGCCACAGTGGAGGGCCAACCCATGACAGGCTTGAACCTCTGAAACCATGAGCCAAAATAAGACCTTCCTCTTCTTAAGTCGAGTATAGCGGGTGTGGTGTTACTGGTGTGCCACCAGTCCTGACAGCAACAGAAAGGGAAGCTCAGTGGGCTCTTTCACTGTCTTCAGAGTGACTTCTAAAGATTTCAGAAAAAAATGCAAACACCGTATCTTGCCTCAGCACCCTGCCCTCCGTGCAGGAGAAACTGGGGTACCATCTCCAGCTATGTCACCTCCACCCTTGTGTTTGTTAAGGACACAGATCAGTGCCACAGTCACCATCACAAGCCAGACGAATCCCCACCGTACTACGGAGCGGACACAGCAATTTCACTTCTCTGACCTTCCGTCTCCTCTTCTATAAGCTGGGGATGTAAGAGTCCCAAACTGGTGCTCATTGAGCTGTTCCGAGTTCCCTAATGAGAATTCACTCGAGCTCCCCCACACAGTCTCTGCTGTGTAACAGCAGTGATAACACACAGCTGCATTATGAATTCATCTGGCCCATGTCAGACACGGGTGCTCATTGACTGAGTGATGGATCTTTGAGTGTGGCATGAGGCTCCCGGGCAGGGTGGCAGGAGAGCCTAGGAGGCCGGGATACTCCAGAGCGCCAGCTGCTCTCAGCCCTCACTGCTCCCCGCGCCCCGCAGTCCCTGACTCATCATAATCGACAAAGCTGGACCAATTAGGAGCAGTAACAATTAAGATGTGCCTCGGGCCTGTGAACGTTAGCGACACTTATTAAGAAGCATCAATAATTAAGCGTTTCTCTAATAGTTACATATCTGGCCTCCAGACAGATCTGTTTATGGACCCCGGGTCGCAGCCTGTTTGCGATCCGTGTTATGGCCTCACACAATGGTAATGAGA
This sequence comes from Aplodontia rufa, assembly GCA_004027875.1. Classification (NCBI taxonomy): domain Eukaryota; kingdom Metazoa; phylum Chordata; class Mammalia; order Rodentia; family Aplodontiidae; genus Aplodontia; species Aplodontia rufa. The sequence continues at coordinate 7,892 of PVKS010049960.1, forward strand.
GTTTAAAATTATTCCCTGACTTGAATACTGAGATCTGGGAGTGAGACGCCAGGAGAGAGCGCCTGGGCTCTCCGCAGCCACTGGATCCAGAGGTGGAGACTTCAAGGTAGCAATGCAGGTACGGCCACAGGCTGGGCCCTTGTTCTCCCTCTCAGGCCTGTGAGTGTGCAGTGATACCTGTCTCACAGGAAGGATGCGGGGATCAGCAACCATGAGTGCAGAAATCTTGGTTCACAGCCAGCCTTATTACTGTTCTCGGAGGGCAGCAAGAGGCACAGGGAACTGAGACCAAGACCACAGGTCAAACTCAGAGTTGACCTGGACCAGGCAGATGATGCAAATGAGGGGAACCAGACCAGGGGGACTGGGGTACACAGAAGAACGTGGATTCTGTCCCCTCCGCCCCAGCCCCAACAGTGCCCACCCCTGCTGCCCAGATCCCTCCAGAAAAGCAGGAAATCCAGAGCTTTACACGAAATACCCTGACTTTTTACTTAATTTTTTAAATGTGATAACTCATTCAAATTTTTTTTTCTTTTGTGGTGCTGGGGATTGAAACCAGGGCCTCATGCATTCAAGGCCAGTGCTCTACCACTGAGCTACCTCCCCAGCCCCTCGTTCAAACTTTAAAACTTTTTAAAAATTATTGCACAGGTGGAAGAAAAATCTCTGCTGACGTGGCCGCAGCCCTCAGTCCTGACCACACACCACGTGGCCCCCATTTTCCAGATAATTGCTTAGGTCACCGCTTCTTCTTCTTTTTTTTAAGAAAGGCCAGAGAGAGAGAATCAATTTTTATTGAGTTTTTCACATGGCTTTGCTTGCTCTGACACTTAGTTGTGTACGTGGGTGCTGGGGTTTGAACTTGGGCATGCTGGGCAAGCACTGTAACCACTGAGCCACTGCTCCAGCCCCCACTTCCTCTTAGCCACAGAGGTGCACGGATTGAAACGTGCCTCTCCGACTTCAAGACAATCCATGACAAATTACTGTGGATCGAGAACCAAATGGGCTAACTGGACCAGAAGTAATTGAATAATTCCAAGTTGAAGTTTGCATCCCATCACGCATGGAGAGGCGGGGGGCATGGGAGGATGGAGGTGTGCGGGAAAGAGGGGTGCAGCGATTCACCGCGCCCTTCGAAGATCTATAAAGGGCAAGAGGATGTGATGCTGGGAGGCAGGGACCCTGGCCAGCGGCTGAGCCTCACTTGCAGGTGGCCACGTCCCTCCGCTGCTCAGTCTGCGTCCGTGCATCCACTCTGAGACAGGACTCGATTTTTTAACGCATCTATACTTGTGCGTAAATGGTGCTCACTTGTTTCGTTATTAATTTATTGGACCAAATCGCCCCAGCAATTCCTTGGTAGTCAAGCTTAATCGGATTTGGTTTTTAACACGCTTTTACAGTCCAGGAATAAATACAATCAAGCCTGGTAGGAGAGGGTCGTTAGAATGGGCCATGGCCCCGTAACTTTAAAGTAATAGCCCCATTATGGAGAGGGGCGGCTAGCTTTTTAGCTGTGCCTCCGCCTTTATGTTGGAAGGTTGAGGGGTTTGCCGGGCAGGCTGGGCCTCTCGGTAAAAGCTTCTCCAGCAGCCATTTAACCTCCATTTACGGAGAAATAAAGTGAAATTGATGCTGATTCGGGCTTGCTTGGGGGACATTTCCGTTCCATAAAAGCCCTGGTGCCTGCAATTTGCGGAGCTGCCCTGTCACACTGGAAAAGGCTGCTGTTGATAAAGATAAAGCTTTACGGCCACGGCATTTGCTGCTAACAGCGACCTCAGGCAGCATTTTCATTTTTGTGCAATTAATGTTAATGCCTGCTACGAAAATTGTCATTAAATACCATTTTAAAATCCATTCAATTTGCATATGCAAAGCCCATTTACCATCACAGAAGATGTAGCTGCCACTTCATCACACCCCTGCCCTGGAATTGTGGCCGCTTGGCTTTACAGCAATTTAAGATTTTATATTGAGAGCTGAATGATAATGGGTGTCCTTCCGGAGTCCAGCTGACAAAACTACAGCCCCAGGACCAGAAACTGGTGTTTGCATGAACCTCAAACGGACAACAGGCAAGAGGAAGGAGCACCAGACATGGAGTCTGCCAGCCTGGCCTTTGCCCTGGCTCAGTTAGCAACCTGCTGTGTGACCTCTTGGCCTCTCTCAGCTTCCTTCTGCTTCCTCCTGTTTAAAATAAGGACTTCCCACCAATGATCGCTAATGCCCGGGGTGCGCGAGCATTAAATATTTTTAAAATATAGCCACACTATGTTACGAAGCCAGGCGCAGCCGTGCCTTGAAGAAGTTGTGCGAACTTGGGGAGGTTAATTCACCTCTCCCTGCCTCAGCTGGACAGTCACCCTGCCCACTTCCTGCACAGGTTTTATGAGAGTGAAACTAAATGGGCAGCCAGTGTTTTAGTCGGCTTTACCCTGGCTGTGACTAAGAGACCCAATAAGAACAATTTTAGGAGGGAAAGTTTACTTGGGGGCTCCCGGTTCCAGAGGCCTCGGTCCATAGAAGGCCGGCTCCATTCCTGGGGGCTGGAGGTGAGGCTGAACACCAGGCAGAAGAGTTGGGGGAGGGAAGCGGGTCAGGCGTGGCTCCAGGAAGTGGAGATTGCGCTCTAGGTACAGGATATGAGCCTCCTCCAGCCGCACCCCACCTGCCTTCAGTTAACCCTAATGGGGAGTAGCTCGCTGATGGGGCCGAGGCGCTCAGAACCCAATCACTTTTACTCTTGAGTCTTCCTGCATTGACTCACATGAACTTTTGGAGGACGCCTTTCATCCAAACCATAACATTCCACCCCTGGCCCCCAAAAGCTCACGGCAATCTCAAAATGCAAAATACATTTAGTCCTTTTCCAAAAGTCCCTCTTAACAGTTCCAAGACTGCCCAGAAGTTCAAGTCCAAAGTCTCCACTGAGACTCAAGGCAAACTCACATCGTGAGCCCCAGTAAAAAAACCAAATCAAGTTATATATAGCCAATAAATAAAAGTACAAATACAGATTTCCATTCTGGAAAACAGGGGCATAGAAAGAGGGGATGGGACCAAAGCAAGACCAAAATCCAGCTGGGCAAACAATGTAGTTCCACATCCGGTGTCTGGAGCACGCGGCATCCTGACGTTCTGTCCAAAGGGCTGAGGCAGCTCCGCCCCAGGGCCTTGCTGGTTGCACTCCACGTGGCCTCCCTCTCTCTCTCTCTCTCTCTCTCTTTTTATGAAATTAACTTTAATGACATATTTTCTTTTTTTCCCTCCACATTCCCCACGCCCAGTCTCTTGATTCTTCTATTAATGCCCCTAACAAATATAATTGACTATATATATTTGTATGTATGTATTGACTCTCTCTATATATATATAACACTGTGAATTTTACACAATTAAATGATTGCGTACATAATATTTGAATTCTCAGGGGGGTAAAGAGTATACTACATTGTTGTTGTGTCCCTAGATCCCTCCCTATCTTCCCTCCCTCTCCCACCTCCCTGTCTTTCCCTTCTTCCTCCTCACCATATGACCGCGGTTCTCCTATGCCCTTGGTGGGTCCAATACATGAGTCTGACTACTTTTCACCCATCCCTGGGTTTCGCTCCAGCCTCCACAAGTGAGTGAAAACATTCGACCCTTGACTTTCTGGGTTTGGCTAACTTTGCTTAGCATGATTTCTTCCATTGCCATCCATTTATCACCAAAGGCCACAATATTGTTGTTTCTAATAGCTGAGTAGAACTCCATTGCACATATATACCAGAGCTTTTGGATCCATTCATCCGCTGAGGGGCATCTGGGTTGATTCCATAATTTAGCTATTGTAAATTGAGCTGCTATGAAC